>AYEL01089183.1:17500-54742 GCA_000484575.1 Olivierus martensii | reverse complement strand
GTTCTGTGACTGTGATGTTTGGGTATCTGTTTGTGAATTTGTCATATAGTTCTCATATAGTATAGTTCTTAGTCCTTCTGTACCCTGTAGTGTCGGTTTCTAATTTTGTGATTATGTATGCATGATGAATTAGTTCATGTCAGTTGTCCATTTCATGCGTTGGCGTGGTTTTCCAGCCTTGGTGGTCTCTGGCTGTGTTACCTGGGAAACACGTTGACTGGTTGGGCTCTGATGTGGTGACCCGTTCCCTACTCTGGGTATATGTATTGCAGTAGCCAGACTTGGGTTGGTGCTGCTTTCGCCACCAGTGGCCAAGGGAGATTGTAGTAGACTTTCCGAATGTGAGCCTCTGCCTAACTCACAGACACGGACCTTGTTAACTCGGGAGACGTCCGAGCCGGTATGCTTTCGTTTTCTGCTTTTTGCCATTGCATACAAACAAAACACCACCAAAGTGGGGACACCTGCTAGCATTTGGTTGAGCATAATGGAATAGCCTTCTCGCCCTGGGTGACCCTACTAAAGATATAATTTCTGATGTGCATCACCCATTCCGCCCACGTACACCCCTCCGCCACTTTGAGGCAGCATAGCAGGATTCAGGAGGGGTTATTATTATTATTATTATTATTATTATTGATACAAGTTTGTTTTCATTAATTTTTTTTATGTTTAGTTTTGGATTTTGTCATTAAAACTTTTTGAATTAATTGCACAGACATATTTTATCTGAATGAGAGCTAAAAATATAAATTAAAACAAGAGCTACGGTAATAAATATGTTTATAACAAAGCACATACTAAATTTCATTACCTTATGGACACCACCTCTATGCTGAGCTAAACGTCTAGTGTTTTTGCAGATACCAGTTGTTGATAATTCACCTATTCTTATCTGGCCATCTCTTCCACAACTTACAATATGGCAATCTCCACTTAAAGGCAAAAATTTAGCCTATTATTAAAAATGATTTATTAAATTTCAATATTAAAAATGAATTTAAAATTATAAAAATTAATTTAAATTAAAGAAATTAAATTAATTATATATACAGTCAGACCTTCATATATCGAAACTGAAGGTGTCTTAGAAAAATTTTGATATATAGAAACTTTGTTATATAGAAACCTGAATTTTCTCTAATGTAGTATAGTAGTTAAAAGTGATATTTTATCCATATCGCCTTTTTTGTGGCCCCCTGATGGTGGCAATGGTGGCTCACAATTTGTAAAACTCCAACTTAAATGATTTGAAAAAGTTTTGTGAAAAAATATACAAATGAATTTTTTTAATGTTTAAAAATATATATCATCATCATAATCAACCATTATCAATCCACTGCAGGATGAAGATCTCTCCAAGCAATTTCCAGTTCTTCCTGTATACAGCTTATCTGATCTTTCCTCATAAAAATGTTCGCATTTATTGAGTGAATCAAAAATATTGTCGGACACATTTTCTGCAAATCGAAACCCTTGGTGAATTGTTTCAAATGCAGCCATTATTTCTTTTTTGGAAGGTCTATTTCATCTGCCTCATTGTCTTTATCTTGATTTTCACTATCTTTTATTGAACTTAAAATGTCATCATCTGTCGGATATTCTGCTATGATAATGTCTTCATCCACGTTTAAATATTCATGTGAGATTTTGTCATTTATTGTGCCTGTTGACTGTAACTGGTTCCAACATTCCTATTGTGCCTGTTGACTGTAACTGGTTCCAAATTCCTCAATGTGTGACAGTACATTAACTTCTTCCACAACAGACTTTTTGGAGAAGCCGGTTTTTATGAAGCAGTTCTGTATTGTTATTATTTCCACTACATCATTTTGCCACACTTTTGCTAATTCTGATATACACACTCTGAGATTAATTGCATTGTCAATGGGTTGATCGTTTTCAATTACAAAAATTAGTTTCTTGAGAATCCGTTTCCAATAATGCATTTTAAGATTTTTTATTGCGCCTTGATCCATTGGTTGTAATTTTGACGTTGTGTTTGGAGGAAAAAATACCAGGTTCACATTTGTTAATTTTTTGTTATAGAAGAAGGATGTGCAGGACAGCTGTCTATGAAAAGAACAATTTTTCTCTTCTGTCTTGTCATTTTTTTATCAAAATTAATTAACCACTTCTCAAAAATCTCACTTGTCATCCATGATTTCTTATTGTATTCATAGTCAACTTCTAATGACTTCACTCCTTTAAAACATCTTGGCTGCTTGCTTTTACCTATAAGCAATATACAAAACTATGAATTGGCAACGTTAGTCTTATAGTTAGGAAAGAGGAGATCATGTTCACACGTGTTACTTAATATTGTGGAAAAAAAATGAATTTCATTTCGTGCTTAACTTGGATTAAAAGGGGAGTTGCGAAACCAACACCCGAAAAAGTAAGTATTTGGGAATTAATCTAACAGTATTAAGATTGTGTTAAAATATAAATGTATTTGATATATTCATCCGGAGTTCGTTATTTGATATGATATGAATCAGAACTACTAATGCAATCTAATAATAAACTAAAACTGCTTTTACATCAACTATAAAATGCGTAGTTGTTAAATTAATATTTAATGCATCTAACAACAACTTTTACAAATCACGAAGTAACTTAAATTGTAAACAGTATGGTAATCCAGTATGCTCAGTATATAGTACTTTCTTAAAATAAATCTGCTGTTTAATAAACTAATAAGAGAGAAGAAGGGTGGAAGAAATATCGATTAATGTTTAAAATTCGTTAAAAATCAGAAAAACAGTCGATGCACAGAATAATTCATCTAATTACCAACTTCAATAAATCTAATAATTACAAAGGCTATAGTAGTAATATATATTTTGAACCCTATTAGTCAAACCAACACATCTATAAATGTATGTATAAAATTAATAATGAGAGTGAAACAATAAAATAATCATTACTATTCACCCAAATAAAACTTAAACATTTTAATACAAATTCAATATACTTGAGATACATCGAATTTGAATTACTATTATTTATTGTAACAAGTGGCATAGTGATGATATAAAAATAAGGAAGATAAAAGCAAGAAAATTTAAGGAAGATATCTCGTTTTAGAATCTCCAAAACAGATTCCAAATCTCAATTTTGGAATCTTCAAAATTTAAGGAAGATATCTTTGGAGCCATCAATTGTAGTTCCAATAGATAGTCATATTTTAGAAGAGTGAATTGTAATGAATATATATTTACTATTGTTAGAATAGTAATATTATTACAATTATTTTTATAGTAATAGAATATAACATAGTATTTGCTTATATTTCAAAACTCAGAGGAATGCCCCACTAGGGGGCACTAATCTATTGCAAAAGGGCATACAAAAATTAAGAAAAACATCATTTTTGAGTCGAATAAACAAAAAGTAAATTCAAATTGATGTTGAAAAAAAATGAATCAGCAAAAGAATTATAAATACATATATCCATGTACCCAGAAACTTTCTGTGGTATATGTTTTAAAAAGAAAATATTGATCTTGTTTAGTGATTGAAAAAGAATTGTTAGCAATGATATCTTTAATGACATTCTGATTTGAAAGAATTTGTGCTGAAAACCAAGCCAACCCTTTGCATTAAATATTATGTTATATTAAACATGTATTCTATTTTTCATTTTTTTTTAAGATTTGTTTAATTATATTAAAAATAATTACACCATAATAAATATATATTTTTTATGTATAAGAACTTTATTTACAAAATATGATATATTATTTTTGTAGTATTAAATTGTAAGTAGAAAGTATTTAAAAAAAGTAGACTGTTATATGAAAATGAGGGGCATGCCAATTTTATGGAAAACACGGATGCAGACACAGAAACTATGGAAATCATTGACTTAATTTGTTTGTCTTTACCATTTATTAACAAAGTCTCAAATTTATTTAGTATACAATTGAATATTGCTGCTCTGTTTTCAATACAGTTAATTTATAATTTAGCTATAAATGATTTTTTTAGTTGTCTACTATTGTTATTTATAATTTAAAAAAACTGCAATATAATGAATATATGATTATTTAAAGTTTACCTGAACTAAAATTCTTCAAGAGCAAAAGATTAAAAATAATCAGTTAACTATTTCACTAGTCTTAGAAAACTGCTTAAACTTTAATATTTATATTAGAGTTTAAGCAGTTATAAACTCTAATATTTATATGTAAATTGTAACCATAGCAATGCGTGTAATCCGAACAATTTAAAAAGATTCTGTTCTAGTTGTAAAGCCTGATGATGGCCGTTTAGGTCGAAAACGTTAGCGAATAAAAGAGTTTCTTGTTCCTCAACTGCGAAGAGTGCTGTTTTTTCAGTTTGTGAATTTGTATATTAGAGTTTAAGCAGTTTTCTAAGACTAGTGAAATAGTTAATTCTAGTTAGATATTGACATTACAATAGTAAGAAAATTTGCATCTTCTAAAAAAAAAAAAAAAACTTATATTCTAATTTTTATTTCAAGCAGGCAGATTTCTAATGCTGAAAATTTATGGATTTCTTACTACTAATGTTTATTAGTACACTGTATATTATCTTAATAAACATAAAAGAATACAAAATTACAAGAATCAGATACAAAAAAGGATGCTTTCCATATATCAGACCATTGGGTTTGGGAATTGAACCCAAGTCAATGACATGTCAATGCATTGACCAATAGCAGAATTTATCAATGACATTGCTGTCGTAAGTATGACTTGATCATAACTCGAGAATTACCTATATATATGAAAATACCAAAAAACTTATATGCTAAATTATTGTACAAAGCCCTTCAATGAATTGTAGCATTATTTAATGAAATTGAAATTTTTTAACTGAGAAAAATCAATTTACTCCAAAGTTTTAGGATTTGCTTAAGATTATTTATTATGTGTAAATATTAGTCAAACCTATAAAACACCTCAAAAAAATATAATATTTGCATGTTTTAAACAATAATCTATAATATTTCTTATTATTACAGTACTACATATTTTAACATTTCAATGCAAAGCAAAGATCAGATACTGGCTGAGAAAAGGAATTAATAGCTTTCAAAAAAATCTGAAATTTGTAGAAAAGAAAAATATAGAAAAGGACTATTCTTTACTCAACACTTAAATTTTCTTCTGAAAATAAGGATGCTTAGATAACATTCAGAAAATCATTTCAAAAATTTAGCAATAGCAATACTATAATTCAAATTACAGCTGAATTTTCTAATATTTGAATCCAAAATATATTTGATGGTGATATGAAAGATTAATCTGATTATATTTCAAACACTGTTAAATTTCAATAGCTGATTATAAAGTTCCAAAAAAATAAATTTCATTATAGAATTAATGAAGAAAGATAATAAAACTAGAATATCACTCGTTACCACATTCATGCATAAGCAAATTTTTCAGCATACCACAAAAATTATTTATTTGCAATAAATGCATGTATAAGATAGACTTTTCAAATATAGCATCACAATCTGAAGAACTTTCAAGCTATTTTAATGTGATCATCATATAATGCCATATTATTTTTGTATTTTTTTATAGAATAACTATTTTAATTATTATTATTATTATAAATTCTAAACTCTTGAAATCTGTGCTTTTCATATCAAAACAAATCCTAACATCCCCTCAGCAAAGAAAGAGGCTTCTTGAAATACATATTGGTCCTGAACTTGCCCTGAGTATCTCATCTAAATGTATTTGGGTTTATTGTTGGGGACTGGCTATCTGCTAGCGGTTATATATATATATATATATATATGTATACTGATTATCTGAGCTTATAAGTTGATATAAACTCAAACAATCTAAATCAACTTGAAACTACAGAAGAATGTTCAGAAGTTCATTCTTTGTTAAACTAAATACATCACTGAATATGAAATTCAATATTTTTAAAGCTTTTATAAGTCGAAATAGAAAATTTAATTAATTTCAAATTTAACTATTTTGAAAAATATTACCGTAATTAATTAGTCAAGTTTATTGAAATTCTTTCCAATAATGTTTTCATAAAACATTTAATTTATAATAGAATAGAAATTTTATAATTCAAAATTTAATATAGTTTATATTAAATTTCTTTGCAATATATTTATTATTTTCCGAAAACAAAAATAATTTTGAACAAGTATAAATGTAATAATAGGCACATATTTGGTGAGAATAACTAATATGTAAACTTAGAAAGTTATGAGCTCATTTTTTATTGATAATAAAAACGAATACCGTTAATTAACTATTTCCGATTTGTCAAATACATACTGAGTTACATTAACTCTTCAGGTGTTAATATAATTTTACTACCTACATCTTTTTGAAAGTTTAAAATAGTTCAAAAATCCAATTATTAATATCGATGTAAGAATTGGTCCAAATTGTATTATCAACCATTACATGATCGGATATCGTTTTCAATATCCAAGTACACTTTATCATTTCTTAACTCTAATTGGTTAAAATACAAACGCTGTGTTTACATTCTGCTTATCAGATTGTATTTTCAGCCAATTAGATTAACTTTTTAATAATATTTTTTTAGCCTACTTTCCGAGGCGGCAGGATGGCGGAGTGGTAATGCTAGCGTGCCACGCAGGAGAACCCGGGTTCGCCTGCTGGGTCTGGTATCTCCTGAAAAGTTTTTTCTAGGTACGGGTCCCGGCCCGGTGATCCCCGTCCTTCACCATTCGCCTTCTCCATGGGGGTGTGGATCTCGTGGTTGGAACTGGCCACGCCCCTTAGTAATCTCACTGATTGGAAAAGGGCGTAAAATATGTAAAAAAAGTCTTGAGGAAAAGTGAGGTTTATGAAGCCATTTCGTTGTTGAATGTGTATCTCTTACTAATAATTTTTTAACTAATATATTTTTATGAAATTTGATAGCGATGTTTTGCCATTAAATATAACCTTCATTCCATGTCATTTCATCATCGATATATATATACAGTATATATATATATATATATTGTATATGGATAGACTCCTCAATACTACTAGTGTGATGAAGCCACTGAAGTGTTGGGTTACGTGGTATAATAGTGCATATTGGGAAACTGTACTCTTTTTATTAATTATTTCGATCTGGTCATCATATTTACTAACATAAATGGGATACGTCTGGCCACCAAAACAAAGTCATTAAGTGCTATATCTTCTATTTTCGACGTTGCTACATTGGTTTATTCCACCAGTAGGACGACTTCACTCGTTGCTAGTATTGAGCAGTCTATCTAATTATAAGAGTAAAGAATCTAGCACTTAATGAGCAGGTGATTAAATACATAAATGTATTTTAATGAAAATATAATGTTTTTGGTACAATTCATACCCTTTTCATCATGTTAAGAAAATCAAATTATAAACAAGTTTAAAAAATACATGCATATTCTGTTCTGGAAATGTTATATCGGTGGCCGGACGGCCGAGTGGTAACGCTGTTGGCGTACCACGCAGGAGGACCTGGGTTTGCATCCCGGGTGCGGCATATCCTGAAAACTTTTTTCGGGGTGTTGGTGCTTGGCCCGGCGATCCACGTCCTTCACCATCCGGTTCCCTCCCTCCGGGCGTGGGTGCAGTCCATGGTTGGAATTGGCCCCGCCCCTTAGTAATCTTCCTCTTAGTAACCTTCCTGATTGGAAAGGGGCGTAAAAATGCAAAAAAAAAAGTATCCACGAGTGGAACGCGATGTTATACTTCGCAGAAAAAAACATTTTAATTATTTTTTACCTTTAATCATTCCAAAATATAAAACATGTTTGGAAACTAGGTAATTACAGTTTTTTCAGAATTGTTTATTACAAATGCTGTATTATCATATAGTATTGTAAATTTGTATTTACAAATTATCTCACTCAATAATATAGAATTATATGGTATTTGAAAATACCAACTGTTTAAAAATTTGGTACAAAATTTGGATGTAAATGTCTTACATTGTCAGCCGGATTTGACGCGTGGAAACATTTTGGCTTTCTTCCCAGAGAACCTAGGAATGACTAACCTGATCAGTTTTTAGAAAATTTATATGAGGGATCGGGTCCGATTCGTCGATCCTATGGTTTTATCGTCCGACTGACCCTACTATGGGGTTTTGAAAATTGGACGTTTAAAAGCACTTTTGTTTTCCATTTGAGGACTTGGGATCGAGTTCGGATTTCAGCTTCAGCATTTCAGGTCCTATAATCCGAAGAATCGATTAGAGAGTGGCTTTTAAAATAGAATTTATCAGATTGTCATTCAGTTGTCGCATAAATAGAAGATAATATTTAACTTAAAGGATCAAGGATTGATTCTTAAATTCCTGTGGTCGGCCAGATGGCCGCGTGGTAAAGCTGTGGCTTACCACCCTGGGGGATCCGGGTTCAAATCCGGGTCCCATGCCTTCAGTTTTTCAGGAGGGTTCTGGGCCTGGCCCGTTGAATCCCACCCTTCAACTATCCGGTTGACCCCATCATGAGTGTTGGCTAGCCTATGATGAACTCTATAAGTGGCAGCCGCCAGATACAGTATATCCCTGGTGCGATATGGCTGCTTAACCAACCTAATCTAAATTCCTGTGTCATTATTTTTATCAGAAAGAATTTGTATTTGGTCTAATAATCGCCATTCTTTATCTTCCATTCAATCACATTACGGTTTGGAAAGTTTTGCTAGGATCTGGGATAATTCTGTCTATTGAAAAGCTATGTAAAATGAGAGAGAGAGAGAGAAAAGATTCATTTAGAATACAAAGGACAAGTATAGTATTGTTTTTTCCTCTCTATTCTTAAAAGCCGGATGCAATTTCAGAAAAATTTTTAGTTAATATGCTGCTTTCATATTTGTTTTGGAGGTAAAAATCATCCAGACTGAGGAATATTGTTTCCTCAATCTGTATGATTTGGAATTTAGTCCATGATTCTAGTCCTCCGATTCTTTTTAAAGGAATCCGGCTCGGGTTATCGATCTTCAGTTTTTATCGATCCTATATAAAATATGAACAGATTGTATATAGTAGATCCTAGAATGGTTTTGCACTTAGTAATTTTCGAAAAGTGGTATAAAACAAAAGAAGACATTGTCTGTTTGCACTCGTTTTTCTTTGATTTGATTATTTTTAATCATTACATTGAAGAATTAGTTCAAAATTGGATAGTGGAAAATTTAATCTAAATATGGCGTTGTTCATTATTTGTATATGTTTTTCACATCGATATATATATCGATAGTTTTCCACTTGGTTTTCCATGTTTTCACATAGAGGAGTCATTAATAATGATTCGATTAATTTCAAGCTTGTTATTGCTTGTTATGCTTAAATATCTTTTATTTTTAAAATCGTAACTATTAATATTTACTATAAACGAAAATATCTATATTCAAAAACTTTTGTATTTAGTTTCTATAATACTGTATTTAAAATAATTATGAAAATAATATACTACATACAGTAATTATCTATCAAAATCAAATTGATCAAAATATGAAGTTTGTTTTTAAAGTTTATTTTAACAAAATGAATAAAAAAGGCATAAATTATATTAAGAAAAATTAAAAGCCGTTTTTCGATTCAAAATTAGCTACAATTCTTATTTTGCTTTTATTAATTTTTTATTTTCGGAAATATTCCATCGTAATCCATTAGATGGCATTGTAACTCTCCATTTTGATTACATATTTTGTTCTTCCAAACGGAATCACATGCGTGATAGAAATTGTCGTTTTCGATTTATTAAATGCTGTAATCGCAATGTATATTGTATTTTAATGGGGAATTTTAAATAATGATAATCACAAATAAAATAAAAAGTTTTCTATTTCGAATCTGTCAATAGATAATTATTATTAAATTCTAATTTACAAAATGTTTATGATTTAAAAATGCTATAAATAAAAAATTTGAAGTCATTCTGATTCAAATTGAGGAAGATCGCAAAATCATTTCTCATTTTTAAGGTAAGTGTGCTAATTTAATTATATTTATAGTTTGAAAGTTAAATTTTAATTGATTAAAATATTGTATGTCGAACGTTACTCAATATTTAAATTGGGTCCAAATTTTGTTTTTCTTTGCTTATTTTATAATAATTGGATAAAGCATATAATTCAAATAAATATCTTAACGTAAATATAAGTTCAATTTTGAATTTTAATCGATTTATAATGATTGGTGGTTATTATTTTTTCTTTTACAGATGATTTTTGTCATTTGATTTTGTAGATTTTTAAATTTAAAAAAATAAACAGTTGAATTATATAGATTTTTAATTTTGATCTTTTTAAATTTAAATTTGAAATTCAAAAATACTTATACTATACTGTATAATGTTTACTTTGGTACTTTAATCATAAATTATTATGATTGAATATATTATTATTATTAATTTTGGCTTGCTACTAAGAATCACTTCAAAACTTCAACACAAATGAAAACACTTGATTGGGTACATTTTACATTACCACCATAGAAACGAAAGCAGGACCAGAAAAGTACCTATATCCACTTTTTCAATAATTAATTACAAATTGTTGAAATATAGTATAAGATTAATTTATGTTCCATTATATTGAATAAATCCCCTTGATTTTTAATTAAAAAAAACTTCAACCAAAAAAAAGAACCAGACTAGTTTATGTAAAACAACAAACAGATCAAAAAACATTGTAAAATGCTGTTCCATTGTGATGATCTAAATTTTATGCCACTTCAAACTGGACAAGCATCATTATATTAACTTCCATTTTAAATATATAGATTATAGATATAAGTAGCTATTGATAGAATCATAGGATGAGTATATGATACTTGAGTTGAGATTTGGTGATTTGGTGTATGGCTAATAATGTGTAATTTTATTCCAGTATGATTATAAATATTTGGAGGGCATGTGGGCAAATAGTAATTAGGCTGGGATTGAAAGGTATAGTTGATTGGCATAAAGTAAGGGCACCTAAAAGTATTTATTTCTCTATGCATAAATGATTGCTACTAGTCTTGGATTTCCTAGTGGATTCCTAATTTGTGCATTAGTATGCACAAATTGTATTCAGTAGGGATTTTATGGTAGTAATTATATAGCATTAATGAGAAGCTTTATTTTGGTAAATTGCATCTGGTCATGACTAATCTCCATATATTAATAAATTTTTCCTTAGCTAACTACTTGTAATTTCTTTCGTAACTTCTTTTGTAGTTGCTGTCTTGACCTCTGACTTTGTCAGCTTGTCCTTCACTAGTTTATTATTATTTTTTTTTAAAGAAATCAGTTTTATATTTTGTAGAAGGCAGAATTGAGCATCAAATTTGACTCAATTTCTCTGTGTGAACTTTTTATCCTACTTCCATATTTTCATTTTCTGTGTTATCAGGATAATAACCAACAGATACATACTTTTTTATAAAATTCTCAAATATTTAAATTGAATATTGAAGCTATGTATTTGAAATAATTTCCATAAAAGAGGAAGTTTTAATGGTTTTGATAGGTTATTCATAACTGTTTTTGTGATTTTATATATTTTTTCTCATAATTATATAAAAGACAATTTCATATATAAGAGAAAATGACTTGTCATTCCTGTTTTATATAATAGAAAAGATGGCAATACCCATATGTCAATGATTAAATGATAATATCAACAACATAATCTGAGATTGGATAACACTTAACGAAAGAACACATACATATCACTGGTCAGATGACATCACATATCCTATCAGTATACACTAAATCAGTTTTCTTCACAAAAATCCTCTTTATACAAGTATGCTTTTTCTATACTATAAATGGCAAAGAAATAGACTATTAATATACAGGCATACCTTGCTTCATAGCAAATCATAATATAGCACTTCTCAATTATATTCCATGTTTTTATTTTATATCTCAAATGAAAATTATCTGCAACTAATCACAAAATAATACTTAGAACAGATATATAAAACATAAATTAACAAATAGATGGGCTAGGCTTCGAACCTTCCTGAAAACTGGGGATGTGAGACTTAGGACTGAACTCAGATCCTCCAATGTAGTAAGTGAATGCTTTAAAATGTGGCCCTCAAACTGAGTTTTTAAGTGCACTCTACTAGTGTGCACTTAAAAAAAGTCTGATTTGCTTTACAGTAGTGGTCTGGAATATAACTATTGCAATAATGAAGTATGTCTGCATATTTGTGCATCTGCATGAATTGTTTGGGCACTTCGAGACATGCTAGAATTTGAAATTTTGCATGGAGATAGGGACTAACCCTGAGGGGGAAATTTTCTGAATTATAAATTAGCAGTTCAGACTCTCCAGAAAATTATGAAATTTGTGAAATTCTGATATCATAAATGATATCAATTGAATGTCTGTATGTTGTTTTTGATTGGCTCCTACATTCTGACCAATTTGGACCAGATTTTACATACTCACTAGGAACTTGTACAAAACATAATATATGTATCATTATCAAAATTAGATTTACATTAGCTTTTTGAAATAAAGAAGATAGTTTTTGAAACCTCACCCCTATTTTACATAATGAGACAAGCCCCTTGCCTCAGATCAAATTGTTGACCTTAGAAGGACACAACTTAGATTTTTATACCTCTTATCTACAAATTAGTTGTTTATATTATAGGTACAAATAATTCTGAAATTGTCAATATTTTAAATAAAATAAAAATTAGCTGATGAATAGCAGGCAGAACCATCAGCTGATTATTTCCTGCCAATAATCTAACATGCCAACTTCAGCATTGATTGTCAGCTGTGGTATTGATTGTTTTGTTTCTCTGATAACTTAAAGCATCTAAATTTTTAAATAAAACAAATTTAATGAATGATAAATGTGAAAAATAACAAAAGAATGCTATTGTATAGTACAAGGGGCCAAACTTTCATCCTGAATTGTAAATTAGCAATTCAAGACAACTGGATAAGGAAGTGACTATAAATAAAGGGTAAAGAATACTATGCTGCCAACAATATTGAGTAAGAGGCAAAAATAATAAACTAAAGGTTATCTGAATTTGAAATTTTATAATGTGTTTCGGATTAAATGTAGCAAAGCAAGGGCATTCGTAACAACTGTAGTTGATGATGTCATAAAGATTTGGCAAGAGAATGGCAAAATGAATAAATAAAGGAGGGATTAAAAAATACTATGCAGCAAAATAGTATTGAGTAAGAGGCAAAAATAATAAACAAAAGATGATTTAAATTTAACAATTTGATAATGTACACTCAATTGTGTTTTTACATGATAGATACTTTCCTGAAGAATATGTGTAAAAAAATATAATGTATTTATGGAAAATAGAAGATTGGTTCCAGACCTAAAAAAATCAACAAAAATAATATAATAAACCATATGAAAAATCATATTAGAATCTTATCATTTTTACATGCTTGTACTTTTTATTTCATAAAGATTGCACATGTACATAAAAATTGATTAAATAAAGTAAATTATCATTTGAAAAGAAAAATAACATGTTTCTATTCATAAACATGAAAATTAGTCAAAATGATATAAGTTACTCATAGCAATATTTTATTTATTGTCACTTTCTGTCAATAAATACATACGTTTGCACAAGACTGCAATATCACTGCTATCACTAGAAGTATCTTGCTCCATGGTGATATTCTTTCTGTGATATCTCAAACAAAATTAGCAATAGTCTCCTGTGGTGCCAATGTTTCAGTAGTTTTAAGAATGAATTCAGTTATTAATAGTTATGTTTGTATTTTGGTTAGGCCATTATACAATTACTAAAGCTGTAGCAGTGGCGGCTCGTGGATGATTTTTGTGGAAGGGCTGAAAAAAATTATAATAAAATACTTAGCTAAAATACGTAGTGCGAACTGCAATGTTTGCAGCCCCATATCACAAAAACGTATATCACGGGTTACTCCCACCTGCTCAATACACTGACTATGCGGTGTGACTCGGTCTGCACTGACTGCAGCCCTGATGAGTACGCAATCACACTGACTCATACAATACACACATACAGAGCACCTATCGAGGTACAGTACCTAGTACCTACAATTCAAAAATAAATATGCTACGAACGGGAAAAAATATGTTTTTGTAAAATAATTGTATAGTAATGTAATAGCTATAATAATTTAAAAATATTTTCATTTTGGTGGGAGGGCTGCAGCTCTGCAGCCCTTATGGGCGAGCCGCCGCTGGTTGGGATATTAAAATCTATCTTGAATTAATCATCAAAGTATAGATGCTTTCAAGCCAGACTTTTAATTAAACCGCTCTCGAAGTGATGTATTCGGAAAAATAAACTTGAAAGAACGTTTCGGCAAAGAATATTATATTTTATTGGAACAAATATGGATGCATAGAACAACAATCGACACTCAGTTTGTAATTGCGTAACAACTTTAATAAGCGTAATATCGGCAATTTAATTATCATACATTATATACCTTCATACATGAATGTTATTTTCTTCCACGATATTTTTAAATCGCTAAATCCATCAAAAACGTCATCTAGGCTATATTATTACTCAATTGCTTGATTTGTTAAATGCTATGATACTTAAATTCTTAGAAAATTTTTTGTCGATACTTAAATGCTATATTTTTTTACATTTTTTTTTTTAATTATAAAAGTATAGATGAGATTTTACTTTATCTCTTACGACAAGTCGCGTCACGGCGCCATCATAAAAACTCTCTGAAGCTTCGGCAAGGTGTAAGCATCGATCGTTGGGTGTAAGTTAATCGACAATTCCGTTGTGTTAAATATTCATTCCAAAATAACTGTACACATTAGAAAATTAAAAGATTGTCTCTTCATTGACAATTGATTAAAAATACGAATCGGCAATTCGTCGCCAACAGCCGCACTTTCATCAGATTGGCATTATAATCTACGCCACGACGAGCTATATTGCAACAGGCAAAGTAAAATCTTACCATAATATCAATGTCGTCTTTTCGGATTAATCGTACGGAAACAAACGTTAGCTAAATACAGTATTAGCTAATGTTTTAAAATCATCAGATTATCGACCAAAATATATATATTTTTATTTTTTGATAATGTTTTTAAAGAATTATACATTACTATACTTGTACATTCTAAGTATTGCGTATTTAAAATAATAAAATTCTCATTTTTAGCTTTCTTTCCGAAAGAAAATGAGGCTTATAAGATCATCTATCCCTCTAATAACTTTTGAACTAATTAATAGATTTTCATGAATTTATTTTAGTGATGTTCTGCCATGAATGTTTCAGCACATCGCACATCGTTTAATCCTACAGGATTGCATCTAATTTTTATCAAAATTTTAATTTTATATTATTGGCAATAGATGGCATTGAGTGTTAAATAATGCAGCGTAACTTATTATGAAAACGTGAGAGTAATTAAAAAAGTAAGTGATCCTAGAGATCTACCGATAATGGAGAAGATAGAAATTCTGAAATCTAATAAGACCAAAACCATAATAAACATTAGGCAAGCAGATGAAATAACTAAGGCACGGAAATATGCAGTGCATAAAGGCGCTAACTAAATTAACCAATGCTATGTATGATTATCTAAATATGCAAGATGAGGGGCATTTACTCATTTCCATTGTAGTATTAAATTTATTATTTGTTTTCTTAGTTTTAATATTTTTATATAACCATAAAAAATTTAATAAAAATCAATTACAATTCTGTTGAATTGTAATGATTGTTATCAGGCAATGCAAAAGCAATTGCCATGAGTTAACTGCTAGAATTTATTTTTAGAATCCATGCCAGAAATGATAAAATACTTAATTTATAGCATCATGTTGTCAGCTTGTGTATGGAAATTATTATACAAAAATGGGATATGCAAACATTTTTGTCTAATGATGCATTAATATTTAGTTAGTTTTTAGGAAGATACTGAAAGGTTCAACCCAATTGCATCAAAAGAGTGAAAATAAACAATAATAGAAAATAGAGATTACACACTTTAATGAATCTCACCAGCTTAAGGGTAAGGCAGTATGCAAAGTCGCTAATTTTAACAAATATCAATAATATTAATTGCAAACTAAACCTAACGGTCTAATGACTGCAAATTTCAGAGTTTGGCCTCAGTTCAGGTCTTTATTAATTTCTAAATTAAATATAATTAAATCAAAACAATCTAACAACAACTAACTTTAACTGGCAAAACAAAACTGGAAACTTACAACTAGAAGTAACGAATAAGTGTTAGATCGAAAACAACAAATGATGTTAGAAACTTATGCTAATAAATTGAATAAATTCTCAAAACAGCTTAAATAACAAAAAATATAAATTTATTAGACTCCAAAACACTTACAATAATAAATCATTATTTAATCATAAACTATTGATTTTGTTGACCTTAAATTTTTATTGTGATCAAATTTCATTTGTGGAACAGAACACCTGATTTTAACATTATGCCTACAGGAAATTGTTTCCTTTAAGCATAATTCACATATTGATTCTTGTTTTACAAGTTCTTGCTTCACAAGAAATTTCCAGGTTTGAATTAACTCATAAAGTCAGGAACTACCTGTATATACTTTGCTACAAAAAATAAATTTCTTAAGTAGTTGCAATCCTCTGTGTAGGCCTCACAGATCCCCAGTAATGTGGATCACAAGTTAATTGTAACTTTATCCTTTAGTTAATAGAATCATTTAATATTTAAATAAGAATTAATTTTTTTATTATTATTTTATATATAATATTAATATGATTAGAAAAAAATGCATTTTTTTCTAATTTTTGAAGGAAATTAAGAGCAAGGCAAGTGTCAAAAATAATAAACATTGGCAATTGAAAAATATTGTATTAGTAAAGCACTCTGAAAGTGAATTTAGTAGCTATAACAGTATTGTAAACATTTTTTTATTCAATTAATATAGTACTATCATATAATTCAATATAATAATTTTTTTTCCAAAAATTTGCAGTATTAGAAAGTGCCAATGGTTTTGAATTATTTGGGATTATAAAGTAAAAATATTTGTTCTAAAAACTTGGGAAGGATAGTATTTATGTAGAAAGTTATACAAATAGATATTATAAATAAGAATGTCAGTAATTAAATATTTTTGATATTTTATTATGTGACACCAATGCCTATGGTTCTTTGTAATTTAATTTCTGATAGCTCTGACTTTTTAAGTATGATTTTGTACCAAATATTTTTTACTGTTAATTCATATTCAATAGGAATTATTCTTTTTTCATCAATTTCATAAGATAAAATGATGATAATTTGAAATAAAATTGATTGTATAATATCCTTATAATTTTTTTAAAATAAAAGAATTAATAAATTGCTATTTTTGATTTTTATTAAATGTATAATTTAAAATGAAAATTTTTGTATTTTATAGCTTCCACTTATAACCTCAAGAGGCATACATCTTGCTGCAATGTTCATGCAGGGTGTTGAATGTGCACTTTTTGCTAATGATGCTTGTGGAGCTCCTATTCCATGGTTAATGTGTTGCCCTTGGCTATTTTTTGATGGAAAACTTTTTCACCATAAATTACTCAAAGCAAATGGAGCAAAAAATCTAATTGAAGTTTGTGATGGACAGGTAATGTGTAGTTATGTTAAAATATAATTAAATCCATAAAGATATCTATACTGAAAATCATGCAAATTAATTTAAAATGGATTACTTTTTTGTATTTTATTTAAATAACATTCATTTCATTTTCATTCATTTTGCTTGCAGCATTAAAAAGCTATTGTTAATTTTATATACAATAGTAATAGCTATTGTACATATAATTTTTAGTACTAAAGAAACTTGAAATTACATCAACATATATGCATAGTCTACTTAAAATTAATTAATTTTTTAACTAACTATCTGATAAAACTAATATGTATAATTTATACATTTCTAATAGTGGAAAAGAGTTCTTCCTCTTCAATTATTTGAAAAATTAATTCAGATAAGTTTTAGTTTTACCTAGATTTAGATTAGATTATGATAAGTTTCACAAGAAGTTGCATAGACCAAAATTAAAAAAACAATTGTAAATTTGTTAAAATTGGATTAAAAGGCAAGTATTTTGCTGAAAACGTTTCCAGTAATAAAGGAATTTTTATTTTATTAAGAGTTTTTTTTCTTACCAATTAAGAGTTTTGTTCTAACTTAATATATAAGCCTAGAGCATTGTCCTTAAAGTAATCCATGATGCACCCTATATCTTTGGAGTTGCTGCATATAATAAATAAATCATCCATGTATCATTTGAGAAATATGAGATCAGTATATAGCATAGAAGATAGTTCTTGTTCTTTATGCTGTGTGACTAGCACAGCCATAGATCTGTCTGTTGGCACTCCATTGGTTTGTCTATAAAAACGATTACCATATGTAAAGAACAAGTTGTGTGTTATGTTAATAAGTAGGTAAGCTCATGTAGAATAACTGCTGGCATTTATGGATTACTTTAAGGGCGATGTCCTAGGCTTAGATATTAACTTAGAACAGCAGTCGAGAAACAACGTTCATTTTTTTGGATGTCAACATCCATATAGTTAAGAAATTCTTCACATGTGTATACAGAAAGGAGACTTGTTACTTTAAGGGCGATGTCCTAGGCTTAGATATTAACTTAGAACAGCAGTCGAGAAACAATGTTCATTTTTTTGGATGTCAACATCCATATAGTTAAGAAATTCTCCACATGTGTATACAGAAAGGAGACTTCTGCACCAGCCTTTATACTCAAATGATCTCTTGACCCTTTTAAATACAAGATAGCAGCTTTCCACTACTTGTTACAAAGATTACGGACACATTGCTCTGATGATATAAGCAAGCAAACAGAATTTAATAAATAGTAGATCAGGCAATAATGCATGGGTATAACCCAACATTCATAAGAAATATTAATAAATCCATTGACAGATACATGCAAACCATTTCTACCACCTCTCCGACCTCACAACAACAAGTCAAAACTCACTTACATCCAATTGAATATCATTAAACAATTGAACCCCTAAACAGAGCATCAAAAAGGGATAATAAAATTTTACTATACAGTCAGCTGCATACTACTTTCCACACTTTAAAAAACATTAAACTATTAATACCACCATTCCAATGAGCTGGCTTATATATCATTCCTATATACAGTGTGCATCAGCTAAATTTGGACAAATTTCAAATTGAATTTCCCGCCATATTTTACGTCAGCACTTCGATGCTGCTGATGTTTTATTAAGCCAGACAGCATATATATATATATTTTTTTTTCCTTTTTTTTCAAAAAGTAATATATACTGTATATATTTCTTTTTTATTTCCATTCAATTTAATTTATCTATAAATCAACATTTATTGTTTTTATACGAGATTTAAACAAATATATAGCAATATTCTTAAACAATAAACAACGCTAGAAAATAATATAAACAATAACTCTAATAAAAACATTAGCTTTAAATATAATAATAAAATATTATAAAAAGAAATAAACTTTTATTGCAAGATCAAGATTTTTCTAATATTTATAGTCTTCTTTCAATATATAATTTTTAGCTGTATTTTTCATGCTTTCGGATTTTCATTTCTATGAATGTTTATTTTTAGAATTATTTGATGAATCGTATTCGCTTAAGAAAACAATTGAATTTTTTTATTTCTACACAAAATTATAATGAAAATAAACTGCAAATAACGCGTATTAAACAATTTCGATAAAAGTAAATAAAAATATTTTAATTGTACTTGTATATAAAAAATAGTTTTAGTTACTGACACTTTTATACACTTACAACAGGAAGTGAAAAAACAGAATCATAGCAAGTTTTTTCAGATTAATTAGTTTATTTTGAATAACTGCTTTTTCTTAGAATTTATATTTGATAAAGAAAGATTTGATAAATTGAATTAAATATGCTAAAAAGAATTATTTTATAAGCATTTTAATATTCATACATTTAAAGTTTTGTATATTATGATGAGCTCAAGTAAAATCTCCATTTTTTTCATTTCATCTTTATGTATATTACGAGGGAAAATCATTAAATAACAAGAATTTTATTAATAATTTTTTATAGATTATTTACAGAAATTGTTTGTTTTTTTCTTTTCAAATCAGCGGATGGTAAAAGCGCCTGGTAAAGCTGTGGCTCACACCTTGGAGGATCCGGTTCAAATCCGAGTCCCATACCTCCAGCTTTTCAGGAGGGGTACGATCCCGGCGTTGAACCTCATCCTTCCACTATCCAGTTACCTTATCATGGGTATTGGCCAGCCTGTGAAGGGCGCTATAAGTGCCGCCGCCAGATACAATATATCCCTTGTGAAATATGGCGGCTTAATCAAAACTAACCTACCTTACCTTTCGACATAGTCCCTCTGCTTCTCAATATAATTGATTTATCTATCCACAAGCTTGTGGATGCCATCTAGGAAAAGACATTTTGATATGACTTTTAACCAACTTTTGCACCGCTTCCATTACGTGGTTGTCATCTGAAATCTTCAGATCCCGCAAATATTTTTTCATGCAACCAAATACTGTAAATGAAAATCCGAAGTATAGAACCCAGATCCTCCAGGATAGTAAGCACCAGTTCGGTGTTCATCAATGAAGTTATTTCTTCTGGTTTTACAACTTTTTACCCATTCATATACACTTCCCTGACACAAACAACTGTCTCCATACTGAACCTTCATTTTTCAGTAGATTCGAAAACGTTTCACATCCTCTGCCACAAAAAACGAATAACGCTTCTTTCTCTTTCACAATGCAAGTCGACAGTGGAGTGATTATATTGTACGAGCTATTGCATAGGCGAATAATACAGGATCGTCACGATCCCTATATGGGATATCACTAAGAAGCAATTTTGTATTATTAAATACATTTTTTTGTTGTTCATACTTTTCTATGTGTATCAGACTAAAATTACTGTTATTTATTGAATTTCTCTTGTAAATATTTGTTATCTTAGTAAAAAAATAACAAAAGTAAATTTAAGCTAATCATAAATTTTTTACATTTTATGTAGATAATGAAAAAATCTTATAAAAAATTAAACAGAAATTTTTAGTAATATGCAGCATTTCTAAATAATCTGAATTTATAAATTCCTGTTTATTGGATAGATCTAACAATTAATATAATTTGCTTTAAGCAATGTTTTCATAGTACGGAAGTGAATGATCATAATGAAAACCTGTGATGGTTGAATCTCCAGCTTTTGTTATGCTTTGTCTTGTTACTTATTTGCAAAAATTATTACAGTTTTTGTATCCAGTTATACTCAAATATTCTGTTTATTCCTCTCATAAGCATTTGTAGTTAAACATATGATTTTACTGCATAATAATTATTAAAAGATATTATGCAATTATATCCCCAAATGTGATTTCTATGAAATAAAGCTATTCTGATATAGTTATATTAATTTTTGTTAATTTTTATTGAATATTCGGATCAAATTTTATCATGGTAACATAAATCATATTTCTAAATCATCATAAACATTTCTCTGTTTATTCAGTTTGTCAAATCTATTCTTTTTATATTATTGGAAGATCTATTCTATATTAAATTAATGAGATGGGAACTCCTCTCCGTGTAGGTGGAAAGGTGAATGTTTTATGCACGTATAGAAACTTTTATATTGAATAGCTTTATAATATAAACAAAGTTCCAAATATTACGAATATTTCAATATTTTATAACTCTAAAATTTCTTAAGATTTAAAATTTTTGAATTGTTTTTTCTAGGTTTTCTGGTATATATTGGATTTATGACATTCACCCAGCGATGTCATTATATCAAAAATGCCTTTTTGAATGGCGTGATTGTAGCAAAAAAGATGGGAAAGGTTGCTAAAACAGCAAAATTCAATAAATACCGATCAAAGATAAACAAGAACTGACATTTAGAAAGTAGCAGCAGGTTGTAGACCTACTTATGTTTTTTCACTACATGAAAACAACACCATCCAATCTTTGGATACACTTTGGTTATTGTCTCATTTAAAAAAATGGATTGTTACTCCCTGTATAATACAGTAATATTAATAATTACATAACAATATTAGCATTATGTTGACAATAATACTACCAAACTATTTCATAGATTTTATGATATTCGCAAGATTAAATATAATATTGATATCATATGAGAATTATATTTAATTTTAGTTAAGAAATAAAAATATAATTCGAAAATAAAAGACAAACTTTCGTTCGACTACGTTTCTGAAAGTAGCAATTTCATTTCTTCAGAGAACTGTTGCTTGGCTTAAGAAAGCAGCTGAGGTATCAACTGACGCAGAATTTTATGTAGATATGACAACGATCTAGAGATATGCAATAGTTTTTAAAAACAAAGATTATCTTCTTTATAATAATAGTAGTATTTCTGGAGATTTTAATCTTAATCGATTTTTGTCCTTTAAAATAATGCAGTTAAAAATAAGACTATGAAAACTTTGATAAACGCAATCGTTTATCAAAAAGGATCGTTGTAAAAATGAAATGCCAAGTAATGTTTCTATACAGAGAAATGTTGAATTTTTTTCAAATCTTCGAGTATTATATTTATTAATTCAAACTTTTAAACTTTCAATTCTTTTCTAAATAAGTGTGATAAACAAAAATTTTCACGAATATATATAAATTGGAGGGAATCATTAGACGAAAACTCTATAGGATTTTTAATACGACTAAGTCTATGATTTGAAAGTTATTTTCCTTCAAAAATTTTCACGAATATATATAAATTGGAGGGAATCATTAGACGAAAACTCTATAGGTTTTTTAATACGACTAAGTCTATGATTTGAAAGTTATTTTCCTTGAAAAGAAAAGTAAACATCGGTTCTTAATGTCCGAGAAAAAAAAAATCAAAATAGATTGATAAATGCATTTTCATAACAGAAGCAGAATACAAAATTTTCATAGATGACAAAAGTTTCGTATTCCTATCTTAATATTCAGCAATATAAATTTATTCGGAAGGAATAATCGAGCAGTCCCTGTAGCGCAGTGGATAGCGCGTTGGACTTCTAATCCGAAGGTCGCGGGTTCGAATCCCGGCAAGGATGAAAGTTGTTATTTTTCGTCTTAACATTGTTACCAGCTTTGTATACTATTCGAAAATTTATTTTGCCTCTTTTTATAAATAGCGTTTGTAAAACTGAAATGAGACACCCAGTTTCTAATTATATAGCAGTGAGAGAGTAAAAATATGATCATGACGAGACGAAAAACAAGACTTCATCTTTGCTGAAATTAGAAGTCCGGATCCTTGGATTAGAAGTCCAACACGATATTCACTGCGATACAGAGACGAATCTTTTTCGTATCCGCAATTAAATTTATATTGTTAAATATTCAAATTGTAATATACAGATATTATTATTCTTTAAAATCTTGCTCTGAGTTTTTTCTCTTACTATACGAATTATTTTAGATTTTATTTTTGATGGAAAGAAATTGAGCGGTGTTCACCAAATCAGATTCCTATATTGCGCAAAATATTGCTTTCAGAATATTCTCTCAATCAATTCTGACAAATCTATATTAATGAACATCAGAAACGGAGGAAATATATCGGCTAAGTCCGATATATTTCCATGGTTATAAAAATTTTAAATCATTGTTTCTCAACTCGAATATCTAAGAGCCAATTTTTCAGTCTTTTTCAATAGCAATTCCAAGATAAAATCAATAATCACTATCCTGCAATGATTTCTGGTGTTATTAAGATGATCACTCATATGTAAAACTCCAATTTAAACATAGCTTTTAAAATATCCGATTCATGCATAATTTTTGCCTTTTTTATCCCTTTCCCTATGGGGGTTATGCTTTAATTTGTCCCCTGAATACAAATCGCGCGCGAATAAATTAGATACGAGGCGGACAGACCCGCTGGGCGGTCCGAGTCCATATGGGCCCCATCGCAGGCTTCCAGTGACGGATGTGGACTCCGCCGGAACAGTACCGATTCCGTATGGGAACCCATAAGTGAGTTCCCAGTGACGAATCTCAAAACCACCAACGTGAAGTGACCCCTTTAGGATGCTTTTACTCCAAGCGGGTTCAGATGGTAGATATATTCTAACCCCCTACCCACAAGTAGTAATTTCTGTTTTTCTAAGTTAATGAATTAAGTATGGATTCCGTTCCGCTTCTTTTCTATGGAGGAAATTAGTGTAATTTCAACAGAAAAAGCTTCAAACCGAATTTCTCGGTCTCAGATTATGCAACGAAACTGTTAAAGCAGAAATTATGAATGAATGCAATATTTTCAAAGATGCTTTTAAATTTAAATTTTACATATGAGTGACCATCTTAACAATACCAGAAATCATTGCAAGATAATGAATGATTTTATTTTGGAGATAATACTGGAAAGTGAGAAAATATTGAAAAACTGGCTCTTATGTATTCGAGTTGAGAAACAATAATTTAAGATTTTTATGATCATGAAAATATATCAGATTTAGAGAAATTTCCTCCGTTTCTGATGTTCATTAATTTTGATTTGTCAGAGTTGATTGAGTATTCTGAAATCAATATTTTGTACAATAAAAGAATTGGTGACACCGTTATGTTTCTTTCCCTCAAAAATAAAGTCTAAAATAATTCATATAGTAAGAAAAAAACGCAGAGCAAGATTTTAAAGAATAATAATACCTATATATTACAATTTGAACATTTAGCAATATAAATTTAATTGCTGATGCTAGTATCTGCGTCCCTGTAGCGCAGTGGCTAGCGTGTTGTACTTCTCATTTAAAGCTTCCGGGTTCGAATCCCATCAGAGTTGAAGTAGTTTTTTGTCGTCTCGATGATCACATTTTGCTCCCGCTTGTGTTATATAATTAGAAATTGAGTGTCTCATTTCATTTTCTTACAAACGCTATTTATAAAAACAGGCAAAATAAAATTTTCGAATAGTATACAAAGAGGGAAAAAATGTAAAGATGAAAAATAGTAACATATTCATCCCTGCTGAGATTCGAATCCGGGACCTTTGGGGTAGAAGTCCAAAGCGCTCTCCACTGCGCTATAGAGACCTTTAGAGTGTGCTTTACGAATAAATTTATATTACTGAATATTAAAATAGGAATACGCAATTTTTGTCATCTATGAAAATCTTGCATTCTGTTTCTGTTATTAAAATGCATTTTACCAATCTAGTTTGAATTTTTTTCTCGGACATTAAGAACCGATGTTTACTTTTCCTTTCCAGGAAAATAACTTTCAAATCGTAGTCTCAGTAGTATTAAAAACCTATAGAATTTTCTTCTAATGATTCCCTTTAATTTATACATATTCGTTAAAAGTTATGATTAGTGATGGTTCTAGAAAGCAGCGGCTGCTTTATCACAGGATCATTCGGTCAACAAGATCATCTTAAACTTCTGCTTTAAATAATGCCTACGAATAAATATAATAAGAGAAAGCAGAAATCAGGATTTTCATAGATGACAAAACTTTCGTATTCCGATTTTAATAGTTGACAATATAAATTTATTTCGAAAGTGTGATACACAAGTTTCTGTGTGGCAGTGGATAGCGTATCGGACTTTTAATCCAAACTTCTTGCGTTCGAATTCTAGTAATGATAAAGCAATTCCTATATTTTATTTATATTTTTATCCTTACTCGTACATTGTTTGACTATTTTATTTTGTTTCTTTTTATAAATAACAAAATAGGGTTTGTAAAAAAGTGAAATAAGATACACAAATTCTGATTTTATAATACAAGCGAGAGAAAAATGAGAAATTGGGTGAAACAAAAAGAAACTTCTTCTTCATCCCTGCTGGGATTCGAACCCGAGATCTTTGGATTAGTAGTTCAACGCGCTATCCACTGCACTATAGGGACTTATCTATTCGTCTCGGAAATTAAATTTATATTGGTAAATATTGAAATTATAATATAAAATTACTTTCTTTAAAATCTTGCTCTGCGTTTTATCTCTCACTCTACGAATATTGTAAATTTTACTTTGATAGAAAGAAATTGTGATGTTTTCACCTGGTCAGATTCCTTTATTGCACAAAATATTTGTTTGAGAACACTCTCTCAATCAACTCTGACAGATCTAAATTAATTAACATCAGAAACAGAGGAAAATAAATGTCATAATCAAAACTTTTAACGGATATGCATAAATTGATGGGAATTATTAGATGAATATTCGATAGGTGTTCGGTTTATTTATTTAACATTTCGCACCCTACATAAGAATACGGATGGCCCCTCATAACAAATTAAAAATTCATTAAAAGATTTAGAAGCTCGACTAAGAAAAGAGTTCATCGTTTTATTTAAACAATATTTATGTATATGAATGAGATTGGCTTTTCGGTAATTAACTTGTGATACCTTATAAAAGATAATATCAGACTTAGGGACCCGTTTATATATTTAATAATTAGCTTCAAATCTTGATTACTAGTAATATTCTGGAATATCGGAAAAAACAATGGTTATTATCTTTAGATGAATTTCTGTCACTATTATTCGCTATGATGTTTCTTACATTTTTGATAGTCTGATTGTAGCATGCAATCAATTTTTCAAGATAGCTAAATGGTACAAAGGAATAATGGATGATCTCATAAGATATAGTAGAGATTAACATTCAGAAAACCATACAGAAATGGCATGATTATCAGATAAGTCTCTCAGAAATATTTTCGTAAACGCAGATTTTTTATGAATTCGATAGAAACTGTGATTGCAGGTTACTTTCCAGAATAGGAAAATTAAACATCGGTTCGTAATGTCTGAGAAAAAATTCAAAATAGATTGGTAAAATGCACTTATTTCTTGTTTTATGCTACTTATGATTCTGTTCAATATTAAAGAAAGAAGAATGCTCTCGTCTACAATGCAATACTCATGCACATCATAGTGTCAGAGGTTACATAGAGTTCAATGTAATTCTAAAGCTTTTTCTAAAAAAATCTGAACTCATGAGACAGAAATAAAATTGAAATTGTATTCTATGTAACAAGCTAACGCTTAACACAGTATATATAATTGTCAACCTCTTATCTTTAAGAGATATCACAAAATTTTATTATTTGCATTTCTCAAATCAGAATAAAATCTTCAATACAAATTTAATATATAGAGTTTACGAATTATGTTTCTTTAATTAATTTTCCCATTGAATTTCATAAGTTTTTGCCTTATTCTAGATTATACTTTGTTAGTATTCCTCGGTAATTTATCATTTTGATCAATAAGTAACATAAATAAAAGTAATATCTGATTTTATGAAAATACGTTCTCACTACGTATTTCGTTCAATTGTAGACTTATAACTTAAAGTAATGGTTAATTAATATAATACAATTCTACATAAAACATAGCATCAGACCATCCTGCTGATAAAAAATTTTAACAAAATTATTTTAAATAACGTTATCTCCCTATTCATTCATTATAAAAGTAATAGAAGTTAAATTGGTTAAAACGGAATGAGATATTGTATATAAATATAATTCGAATGAAACAATTTTATTATATTAATACAGGTTAAAACGGAATAACAATTTTTTAATACGAGGTTGGTTTAATAAGTAAGATAACAACATGTTTCATTGCGCAAATTTATTAATTTGTACAAATAGTAATAAACCTTTTAATTTTCTTACATATTCTCCAACCTCTCTAAACATTTGTTTCAAATGTATATCTAGGCATTTATGCCAGCATTCAGGAAGTCAGTGCAAGTACCTAAAGCCAAGACATTTAAGTAATGAATGAAAACAGGTCTTTCCACAGACTAATCACTTTGTAAGTAGACAGACCAATATGACTGTAAAAGATAAAAATCAACCTCCAAATAAAGTTTTTGTGGAGTAGAACATGGAATTGAACTCGAAACTTGTGATGAGTCTTCCCCAAATGTGAAGTATGGTATTTAATTACCATGCTTGAGTCCTCCATGAAAAAATCTAGAAATATCGATTTGAAATTAAATTTTGATTAACAGACGGTATGCGAATGCGTTACCACATGCTCATGAAATCTTGAATATATTTTTCCTTTCTTCATTTTGAAATTATTATGAAAATTCAATAAAAATTTAGAATATAACTTTTGTGAAATATTCTTATATTTTTCTTTTAAAATTCCATTTGATTTTCTTAGTTTAAATTATATTTTATTAGATAGTCAATCATAGTTGAATAAATTCATAAATCTTTAGGAAAAAGAAAATGGAAGCATGTAAATTCGAATATTCTTTAATTTAATGTAACAATCATTTTAATATAAATAAGACATCTATAAATTTATTATGACAAAGAATTCACTGGTATCCGGAACGATTACAGAAGAAATAACTTTTAAATCTATTGTCAGTAAGGAGAGTGTGATTAATTATTAAACATAGCATCAGATTGTCAACTTTTTAATATTAAATGCTTAGAAATTTACTTTAATTCTAATTGCTTTAATATAGTAGGTAAATATTTGTTTCTCTATAACAATCTGAAATAGAATATTAAAATACATTGAGTTTGCATTGATCATCGAAAGTATGATTAACAATATCCGACAAGACAACTTGCTCTTCCCAATCTATTAAAACAAAAATTATTTTAGTAAAATTATTAATAAATGAAGCACTTCAATACTATAAGAATTTGATTATATATACGTTAAAAAGTTCTTTATATTTTCTCGTGAACAGCAGGAAAATTTTCAAGAATTTGGGGAATCATAGCATTCGTAAGACATCCCTCACAGGAAGAGAGCAGTCTTCTGAACCAGGACTGTCAGGAATCAAAGGATGAGGGCCAATTCCATTATGAGCAGCACCAAGTCTAATAAGATAAGTTTATTTATAAATAAACCAAGCAATAAACGTATATGTCTTGAAGAAATTACATACAAGTGACCTATCTCGTGATTTATAAGATGATGACTCTGGAATATGGTATAGACATTGTCTTCAATTACTCCAAATTTCAAGCATTTATCGCAAGCTCCTTCTAACTTCGCTTGACCTGCAAAACAAGATTATTTCAGATTTTAATAAAGTAGAAATTGTCCGAAGTTAAAAATAAAGAAGAAAATAATAAAGCTTATCGTTCTCACCTTGTATGTAAGTTCCGTTACGTTTGCTAACGAATCGTTTTCTAGTAAATAAACGAATGAGTTTATTGTAAATTAAAACAATACCATAAATAAAATTCGTGCTTACCCGGAGATAAGCAAAGCTATATCGCCTGGAATATCATCCTTTTGATTACAATAAAAATTAGACATTTCTATGAGCAATTTATCCATATCCTGAAATTTAGTCAGAGTTCTATTTTCAGTTAGCCAGATATCGCTCATTCGGTTGTAAGGTGCGTAATAGTCTTCGTTTATCTTTAACAAATAAAATAAACAATTAATGATAAAAATAATTATAAATTTAAAATCTTGTACTTACATAATGATACCAAGTATCTGCCCATTTAACATTAATTCTAATTCCAAGTGCCGAACATTAACTGAAGCTGTGTTAAAAATAAACATATGGTGCTAAATTTATAGTAAAAAATTTTTATTAGTATCGAAAAGACTTAGAGTTAATAATTTTCACTTACTTCGTCCATTATATGTGATAAATATTTTAACGTTGATGTTCTGTTTGGAAACCTTCCAATGAAATCACTATCTAAAATAAGCAAAACGACTACGCAATAAATGTATGTTAGCTGTCGTATTTCTTCGTTTAAATCATTTTTTAAGGGCGGATAAACGACTATGAAAGAAATCATTTCATTATTTGCTTACTATTTACAATATTTTATCAAGGGGTGATATTTAAACTGTAATTAACGCAATAAATATTACTACATTATCATGAGAAATCTACTTACCTTTATCGACGATAATAAGTGTTTTCAATTTTTGCGATTTCGCTAACACGATGAGGTACTTTACCATTTTATTTAAATTTTCCGAATGGTGTGGTTCTATCTTCAGTTGCGAATTTATAATCCCATCCTGAAATTGTCCAAAGCGCTTTAATTTTCGAAGTAATTTTAAAATTAATATATGAAGTAAACTCACTACGATTATAGATCCTCTATCGTCAATATAAAGAGCTGCTCCCATCTTTTTATCTTTATAAAACTTTCTCTTTATACTTTGGATCTTATTCTAAAGTGTGAAAAATTACGAAAACAATTAAATGGTATTATGAGAAAATATACTAAAATTAGAATAAATTCATCTAGTAAACAACTAAATGCAAGTAATAATTTACTAAATGATCAATATTTTGATTCGCTCCATTTTTTACAGTTAAATCATCGGCAATCACATCACAAGCAGGTTCAAGCCTAAGACATATATCCTGGTCTAAAGCTCGAAATTTATTTTCTCTCCTAATCTTGTCGATTCTATTGATGGATATGCAATATCTACTCGACCTAAATTATTTTAATAATATATAAAATATTATGTGAATCTAAATTCGTTTCTCATAATATCATTTGTTGTTTGCTTTATATTAACTTGTAAGATTAATTTAATATTGTACATCTGCTTACTACTTGTAATGGCCGAAACCGCTGCACTGAATAGAAACCTTGTCAGATAAACATTCATCATTGTTTTTCAACAAATCAGCATCTCTTTTATGGTTATTGATAAACGATACAACTGCTCTGCTATTATTTGACAAAACCTGATTGGCGTATACAATTGATAATATTCAAATCTGCTTTTTATTTCCTATATAAAATCATTGTCGAATTAAAACAGTTATTTATATTTAACTGCATTCTCTCCTGCTAAATTAATTAATGTTTACTTAATCGATTTACTTGTATCGAATTAAACCGAATACTTAATAATTAATATTTTTCACTTACTTCAGTCATTGTACTATATTTAATAAATGCAGGAACATTATAAACTCGTATTGAAAACTTCTCACAAAATCAGTATTTACTGTAAGTGCAGTTATACGCTATAATTTATTTCACCTGTCTTTTTCTTCATTTCATATTATTTTTGAAGACGATTTAAATGAAGGAACAAGACTGCTAACAGACAACTTAATATTTTGATATATAGTCTTTTAATATTCTATATAGACGTTCCTCTACTTAAACATTTTTGTTACGAACATTCGTATTTAATAACATGAAATTTCAATTTCAAAGTTCAGGAAATTTTTAAAAATTTTCAATAATTTTAAGTAATATGATAGCGAAATACTCTATCAACCAATATAACTTAAAATTACGTAATTAGTAAACATAAAAATGGCAGCGATTACACCTAAATTTCCTCGCATTATATTCGGAAGTTTTCATTAAAATCTGTGAAATAAGAAACTTTTAATTGATCCAATTGTAAAATATATTACAATGTACAGTATATAAAATTATTTCAGTACGTTTGGAGCCCAGATAACAGCAGTATCTGAGTTAAAAACAATCCGATTTAAGAACAAAATTTACGTACAAATTATGTTCGTAATTAAATGAGCTCCTATATATCAAACTTCATAAAAACGATTATATTAAGAAATTATATATATATATACTTATTTTGAATCAATATTCAGAAATATGAATTTTGCAGATAGTAATTTTAATATTTTTCTGTTCATAAAAATATCTTTGTGGAAATATATATAATATTGATAATAATAATAGTGTATGACCATGTTCAGATTTCTTATAATTTCTGAAATTCAGTAAAAAAAATATAAAAATTTTAAATAGGAGTTTCTTGTTTCTCCAAAATTACATCTTAGCATATTCAATTCGTCTGCTCGAATACTGACGAATTCAATATGCTAAGATGTAATTTTGGAGGAAAAAAAATACTATAATTAACAACAACATATTTTAATCAACTAAAAATTAATAAATAATTCTTCGGGCACGATTTTTCAATCTACCTTTTCTAGTTATTATACAGAGATGTAATTTTAACTACTGTATATACAAATAACAAATTCTGACATAATTTTGTTCCATATCAAAACCTCAAATTTTCTGAAAAAAATGTGTTCTATGAAATATAATGTAGCATTTTTTATTAAGGATTTATAGATCTACAGATATTTATATGCATAATATTATATATGCAAAGTACAGTATTCAAGAATATCTCCAAATTCTGTTTTAATAATTTTCCTGTGTTAAAACGTAAAAAATATATAATAGGTGCATTTTGTTTCCATAACATTTCCAGACTTATGAGATATTCTACAGATTTTAATGCTAATTCATTCTTATCCTCAATATTTCTTGACTTTTCATAATATTTTATCTATTAATATTGCATTTTCTAATATTTGAGATTTTTCATGATTCATTGTATTCGATCTGTTATTTTGATGTAAACACAGGAAATATAAATTTTTCAAATTTAGAAACACTAATATTTTTCTTTGTCATTTTGCCATATAAATTGAAAATATTTCTTGCTTATTGTAAGAAACTCATAAAAATAATAAAACTATAATAATTCTTAGACGTAAAGCAAAAATACTTGGAATTGTAATACAAAGCAATAATATTAAACGTTTAATAAATAATTAAAGAGAAAATTATATGGAAAAATCTTAATGATTCTTATTAAAAAATTTATTCAAATGTACTTTTCCAAGTGTTTTGGTTTTTTTTCTCTGAATATTATATTTTCATAACTATTTTATGATTCATATACTTTTAATTATTCAGATGGACTATTTTTTTCTCTGCAATATTAAGAAGAAATTAGATTTAATTTTTCAACTTTGAGAATAATTATTTAAATAATTTTTCGAAATTTTTAATATTTAAAAAAGTTTTTAAAAATTATATATAAAATTTGTTAAAACCGCAACAAATTTCGATTTAAACAATTTTTATATTTATGTTTCATAGATTAATTTCCAAAATTCTGAATATTACATTATACAAAAGAATACAAAAATATTATTATGATTAAAGAAACGATTAAAATTTATAGGAAAAAATAAACATAATTTTCTCAATCATTATTTGAGTGAATCGGGGGAAGTAGCTTATTTTTCTCCAGTTTATTAGTGTTTAAACTGGTGACGATAAAAGGTGTTTTATTATAATCTCCTATAAGTCCGCCAAAAACATAGAAGATGACTATTATCAGATTATCAATTACTCGCATTAGAAATCGAAAAGTTCCCAGCGAGTGTTGAAATTTTCATCAAAAATTATTCAGTCACTTTTTGAAGTATTATTATTAATCGTAATAATATCATCATACTAAAAATTAATATATTTAATATGTAGTGGATACTTTAAAGAATATTTTGCTTCCGATGTCGTTCTAATTTAGTCATTTTAAGTCACGTGATTAAAGGTTGAATTTCACCCCGATCAACGAGAAATTGGCAATTTTTGATTCTGGATTAGATACCTAATTTAAGTTTTTATATTTATGATTTATTTTCATAAATTAAATGATAAGAACATATATTATTGTGTTTATGATTTATTTTCATAAATTAAATGATAAGAACATATATTAGGACCTAAGCGGAGGCCTTTGATTCGAAGAAATTTTAAAACTTGCAGCATAATTCATACGCAGAGGAGGCATGAATTGCTTCGATGCTTCACAGATATTGATAGGCCTATATCTATCTTACAGAATATGGCAAGGGACTACACAGTAAATAATTCATTATATATTTAATACTAATTGTACATGAGTGGCTTAGAAAAAACTGCTAAATCTGCTTTACTGAGTGTTTTGGATAGCTTATTTTATATGGACAAATGGACAACTCCTACATCTTTCTTAAAAGAGATTGCTCTATATTAACTTTTGACTTTCGTGATAGGGAGCCACACTAAAGGTATAAAGAGTCGAATGTGGCTCAAAATCCGCAACTTAACCACCGTGGATGTATACAATATCTAAATAGCTGATTCTATTTAATTCTTCCAATTTTATAGAATTTAATAATTTATTCTAAAATATACATGGTATAATGAACAAGAAGTTTGTTGGATGAGTAAAGATTTTTAATAAATAGTAAAAATCTATTTATTAAAGTGAATATCATTCAAAGCGAAGGGTAAGATGACTAATTGCAACTTCTTTTTAATTATAAATCATGACTCGATTGTTATTTTAAAGTTTTTGATTGATCCATATAAGTAAAACCCTTGTAAGTTTAAGTATAAAAAATATGAAATGAAAATATTTAAATTTAATATGAGTTTTAGGGTCAAAAAGAAAAAGTTTGGCAACTTCCCCTGATTCACTATAATATAAATCAATCTTGTGTTCATAAATTATCATAAATTATTAAATTAAATTATCATAAATTAATCATGTTATCCAGAATTTTCGCTTAGCTATTTTAACAGAACTGTTAGAAACACGTTTGTTAAAATTCTTTTTTTTTTCTGGTTCAGAAACTTTTATATTTATGATAAATTTATAATTTTCAAAAGGATTGAAACATTCACAGGAGTCATACCCAATTAAACTTCATTCTTTCATATACTATATATACGAAATTCCACTAATTTTGATACTGCAAAAGAGGAATAAAATAATGAAGGATATTCGGATAAGAATTCGTCATAAAAATATAACAGAAGAGAAATTCAGCGTAAGTTTCAGAATTAATTAATATAATATAACCGCGGTGGCCAAATTGCGGCTTTTTGGTACCTTCAGTATGGCTTCATACCGTGAAAATTAAATAGTTAATATGGAGCATATACCTACTTAATTTTAAAAATGATATATTTGAATTTGTTTAAATTTTTGTAAAGGGTAGTATGCATCTATACAAATTAAAGGCATGTAAAATATATAATAAATAATTTTTTAAATTACTATTAAGATTACCCGAAAAACTAATGATACTCTCATTGATCAAGAAAGAAACTGATTGCGGCTCTTAACTATTTGAGATTCTCCTATATGACTCGTAGTGACATGAAGCTTCGCCACCCCTGTAATATAACATTTACTATTTATGAGTGAGTCACTATTATTTCGTTTTAGATTAAAATATCTCTACCAGTTTTTTAGTTTTCAGTAATTGAAAACTAAATAATAACTGTTTTTCAGGATTAATTGATGAACCGAGAGGTTGAAGAATGGGTTCTGGAATAACCCTTTGAACTCATTCTTCAATCTTTCGGTTGATCTATCATGGACGTTGGTCAGTCTGCTATGAGTTCTAAAAATGGCCATCGAGTTAAAGAGAAGGATGTACCGTATTTTTAAAAGTTATCGAATTAATAGTAACGTTCCTGTTTGAATTCTTCGGAAAGCAATATTATATTTTAAATTCCATTTAATTTAACATAAAAATCAAAAATATTTATTTTTCTGCATAAGATTCATAAAATATCTATACAAACATAATAATCATAGACACAAACAGTCGGAAATGAAATATCATCTAAACATATAATCCAGAGGCGGGGAAACTTTTAGTAGAAAGGACGATATCGTATCAATGAAATAGAGCCTAGGGCCGCGACCCGGGTCCGGCATCTAGTGAAAATTTTTTGAGGACATCGTGAAAGAGGGCCAGGCCCAGCACCCCAAAAAATTTTTTACTAGACTTTTCATAATCTGGCCCTCTAAAATGGGGTGTAGCCCATGGTTGCAGGTAATCCTGCCCTTTAGTAATTTATCTCATTGGAAAGGGGTGTAAAACAAAATAGTAAAATAACGCAAAATCCTGCCTTCATCTAATAACTATCTGAGGTGGTATAATTCTCTTGGAAAATTATATAGTCAATATAGAAATATCCAAAACTTTTTATAAGGGGTGCATTTGTTGATTAAGATATTATAAAAGGGTGATAAATTAAAATTACTCCAATTTTCTTTGTTGATTTTCATAGGCCGTTATATGAATCATCGGTCTGAATAATGCCTGCAGTCCGAAAAAAATGAAACCCTGTTTTCAAAGTAGCTCGGTAGGATCGAAATTCTTTTAAATTATATACAGTCGAACCTCGAAAACTCGAATCTCTATTACTCGAATTTTCGATAAGTCGAAGCAATTCTCTTTTTCCGAATGGCTTTCCAATAATATACATTTGTATTCGTCTCTTTAAGTCGAATTTATATAAATCGAATTATTCGATATCTCGAAACCTAATTTATGTTCCCAAAAATTTTGTTTATTCTATAACTTAAATTTAAATTTGTTAGATACGATAATTACAGATTACGTATTAATTTTTTATTTTTGTATGACTAGCCATCATTAGGAGAATTTGATTTCGAACAAACTATGAAAGAACATTCTCCTATATGCGCTTTATTAAATCGTATTTACGTAACAGAATGCTTGATAGGTTAAGCAATTCGATATAATGAGATCCAATTAAGATATTTCGTTGTCTCAAGATAAAAAATTCACCCTGTATAGATGACTTCGATAGCTCTTTCTCGTTCTCTCTTTCCTTATTTTGTTCCATGCCAGAAGGCATGGACCAAAATGGCTCCGGAGGAAAAAAAGCCTGAAGTACGTATTTAAAGGAAAACTGAATTTGACCTGAAATAGAATCAGTGACGTAAGAAGTTTTTTTTTTGTGGGGTGGGCCAAGTGTGGGCCACACCGATGTGAAAGAACATTCTCCTATATGCGCTTTATTAAATCGTATTTACGTAACAGAATGCTTGATAGGTTAAGCAATTCAGCAATCATGTTCGAGAGAAAAATCGCAAAAGCTCTCGATTTGAACAAAGTAATCGATCGTTTTGCATCATTAAGTAAAAATCACCGCATAATTTTATATTGAGCTGATATCAAATAAATACTTATATTTACCAGTATTTTGAAACTTTATTCTTTCCAGCGAATCGCATTAATTAAGTACTGTGTAAATTGTGCAAAGGACGCGTTTTTTCGCAGCTTGCAAATAAAGAATTTTATCGCTATTAGCGTGAAATTGTGTGCGCTTAAATTATACTTGTGGTTTTTTATTTTCATTTTACGGAATACAAAGCGTCTTGGATTAGGTTTTTTATTTTCATTTTTACGGAATACAAGGCGTCTTGGATTTTGTTACAGAATACAAGGCGTCTTGAATTATGAGCTGTTTAATGTATTCGGCAAATTTTCATTTTTACAAAACTCAAGGCATCTTGGGTTAGTGGAGTTAAACTTTTACAAAACTCAAGGCATCTTGGGTTATGTGGAGTTGAACTCTTGCAGTATTATGAGGTATTTAATGTATTCGATTGTAAATTTTCATTTTTACAA
>AYEL01089183.1:0-12500 GCA_000484575.1 Olivierus martensii | reverse complement strand
ATGTATATTCATGAACGTCAATCAATTTTGTTTTCCAAACATTATTGGGCAGGAGAGATGTGTAAGTGTCAAAATAGCTTTTTCCAATGCACTTGGTGCAGGAAGTTCATTAGCTTCAAATGTTTATGACAGTTATCACCCGTTGCACTGTGAATTATGATAGAGTGAATGAGTGAGGGAGATAAAGCAAGAGACATCGAACAATAATTGAAAAGTGATTTTGTCAAACGTAAGTACGACAGAAAAGATGTGATTTTATCTGACGTTTTATTGTTAGCTATATTTTAATTTATTCACTTAAAAAAAACACTTGTAAGGGGGACTCGAACTCACAATTTTCAGTTCTACAGGAAACCGCCTTACCCGCTACGCCACCGCTTTAGAAGAAGTAACTGCAATTTTTTAGGTATATAAGTGGTGCGATCCAGTGTCATGACATTTGACTTCGATTTTTTTAGAAACGAAGGCATAGTGACCTAAACCCTTGAACACCAGTTACTTTCGATGGCCCCCTACCTATATGTCATATATGTCAAAGCTGATCGAAATCGGTTGGTCGGAGGTTGTGTCTTCCCCTTGTGAGATATGGAACAGATTTGATATTTTTTTCCATTTATTATATTTATCGATAAAATTTTTGGCATTATGGTTATTAACTACCAGGTCCTTATTAAGTAGCTCCGAGGGCTGCGGTTGGCCCACTCCTGTTCTAGAGGATAGTATGCACTAAAATGATTTTCATCATTTTAGAGCATACTATGATTGATAGCACTAAAATAAGCACTACTATATCGATAAGCACTAAAATGATGAAAATCATTTTAGTGCTTATCGATATAGTATAAAATTTTCATCATTTTAGTGCTTATCGATTGATTTATTGTATATGCAGATTTTTATTACTTTTAACAAACTGCTTCGAAAACTGAATTTTAAGCATTTTTAATGTCGTGATTTCATATAATATATAGAAATTTCTTAAACGAATTAATGTCATAAATATTGAAATTCTTGGCTAAGTGGAATATTTCCTTTATTTGTTTATACTTCAGTAAAGTAGATTGAAGGATCATTTATTAGAATAATCTATTAAATGATCCAATCTACTTTACTGAAGTGTAAACAAATTAATATATTACTATATCGTAGGTAAATATATAACAGAATAATATATTACTATATAATAGTAATATACGTTAATAGAAAGTAATAAATTATATTACCTAAAATAGTAGTAATTAAATATTTATTGGTTTTTCAATAAATTTTCAATTATTACTATTTTAGGTAATATAATTTATTACCTAATATAGTAGACTTGAAGATTCTTGAAGTTCGGATTCACTATTCACTTGAAGTTCGGATGATTACAATGTAATCATCCGAACTTCAGGTGGTAATCACCTTATTTTGTCCCAACATAACATGATTGCCAGATTTGAAGTTCGGATGATTATCGTGTGATTCACTTTCTTAAAGTCGATATCAGGCATTGATTTCGAGAGCAAAGATATTTTTTCAAAAATATAGTTACGAGAAAAATAGCGCTCTAACTCAAACTTGCGTGCTTGGAAAAATTATATAAGTGAATTTTAATTCCACTAATTAGAAGCCTGTACTGTTTTAATTTAAAAGAGAAATTGTTTAATTTATGACGAACTTATGTTATATAATTTTAATTAGAACCAGTTTTAATAAGGAGTCTTATCGTTCCTATCTTACTATTAGAAATTTAATAAACATGTCTAAAATTATTTTCTCATAAAGCAGAAATGTAAAAAATTCAATTTAAATTGAAATCGATTAATGTAAAAATCAATTCTAAAGATTTTTATTTCAATCCTTTTTATAAATTCAATGCACATTCAAGATATTTATTACAAACGAGATAGAGGAGTTTGCATAAAATTTAGCCAAGTGAAACAGAAATAAAGTGATAAGTTGTGAGGAAAGAAGAGTAAAGGGAAAAAATTCCTGCCAAAAGAAGTGAATAGACATTAGCAGAAAACAGAGAAACATTCAAGATATAGTAAAATTCACTGTTATTTCTCAGAACGCGAACAAAAGTGAATAAAATAATTATGGATAATTATAGGCATACCTCGTTTTTGTAGGTTACGTTCCGGATCATCACTATGTTTTGCTGTAAAGCGAATCACTGGCTTTTTTACTCCCTAATGCATATAAAGGCCTAGAAACATATTTGCATTATTATTTATTAAATGCATAATAGTTCTACGCCTAAAAAGCTCGGCCGGATGGTCGCATTTTAAAGAATTCGAGTATTATTTTAGAGAATCTAGGTTCGATTCTGGATCTCACATCTTCAGTCTCGAAGGATGGCGCCTGGGTGCTTCTATTAATTTGTTTTATATATCTACAATAAGTATTAGTTTATTGAAAATTTTTACTTTGAAATATAAATAAAAACATGGAATAAAATTGGGAATCACTGTGTTAGCGAATCGCCATAAAGCATTTACTAAATTCACAGTTACACAAGCATTTACTAAATTCTATATCACTACAGAATTTATTTCTATTGTTCATTTAATGTATAATTTATTAGTATTGTTTATTATCATATAATTTATGTAAAGAATAATATTTTGAATGAAAAATTCCTTCATTACTTATAAAATAGGCCTCTATCAAAAAATTTCCCACTATAATTTCTCTGAACATTTTCGTTGGAAATAGTATAAAAACAATAGTTAGTTATTAAGTTAAGCCACCATGTCTGACGAGAGATATTCTGTATTTGGCGGCAGCCACTTATTGAGCCCATCACAGGCTGGCCAACACCCATGATGGAGTCAACCTAATGGTGGAAGGATAGAGTTTAACGGGTCGAGCCGGATACCTCCTGAAAAATTGAGTGTGTGAGATTCGGATTTGAACCCTGATCCTCAAGGATAGAATTTCAAAACTTCTCATAAATTTCACACTTTCCATAACAACTGGTTAAATTCTTTAATAAGAAAAATTGCATTTATCTTCAGCAAATGAGTTTTTTCCTACTTTGTACTTGTGGAACGAATTATAGTTTTCTTCAATTTATAAATAATCAAACTTTACGCATCAGTTATTTAAAAAATTTACATTACTGTATATGCATGTGTAAACGTCATTCTAAACAAATAATTTATTATTTACAGTCAATTTTTGAATTGCTTTAAAATAAAAATAAAATTCAAATTTGAATAAAATGATTTAAATAGGTTATTTAAAAATATTATATCGTAAATTTAATCTTATAAAATAAATATTGCATGGAAGCAAAAACAGAATGTTTTCCTTCATCTGCACACCATGTTGATTTTAACACTCGCTTATTGGTCACTTTTTTCTTACAAAAGCAATCGATAAATATATAGCCAATCACTCTTCGTTACTCTTCTTTTTAATCAGTAGAAGTATTATCGGTTTCCTTCCGAAGAGTAAATTAATACGGTTGTTCCTAGGAAAGACGAAACAGTAGGTAAGTTAAACTCGCATATTAAAAGTATTAGGGTTTTATAATAAAATTTAATTATATAGAGGATTTTCCTTATCAACGATAAAGATTTTCAAATCAATATTTCGCACTGTTTATATATAAATAAAGTAGAAAATATTCTATTTTTGACGAGGCTTAACGTATGCACTTCAGGACTGAAAAATGGGGAAAACTAATACTAATTACCAATATTGTTGTCCGAATAATCTGTCAGGGTTTCGTTTTTCTTTGTAGTATCACTCTACTTCTCAATTATTTCTGACATCCACATAAAATTTATGGGTTTCTAAGGAAAAAAATGCTATACTACATAAAATTCTGTCAGTTAGAGCTCGATATAGACTATGATTTATCAAAGACCTATTAAAAATTATATTTCTCATTTTGTTTGTTCAATCAGAATAAACTATATATATGTTCATATACTTGAGATATTCATTTAACATTAGGGGGTGCTGACGATAGTGTTTCTCAGGAACTACTGGGCCGACTTACTTGAACTTTTTTAAATGATCGTTGGGATGAGTGTAGGATGTCGAAAAAATTTGGCTTCACGAAACTACGTTGCGGTTTCGCAAAGGGGGAAATTTTAATTAAAGGCATATTCGGGACTTAATAGTCGGTCAATATTATTCGCATTTTGCCGTGGATAGTACCAATCGATTCGTATTAATGAGCCGAACAATTTGATGTATAATACGTCGATCTACATAGCACTGTAAACGTACTGAAAAAAAAATAGATGTCGAATTTTCACATGTTAGACAGTCGATACAAACTTCAATTTTTGAGTAAAATTGCTGACATTTTCAGACACTTTTGTGCGACTGAAAATCTCGGTGGATCTTTATTCCGTTTTGAAAAATCTTGTTTGAACGGATTTTATTCAATGTTAAATTCGGCGAAATTTTTCAAAACATCGATGTTTCTACGACCTCATGATCTAGGGCGGCATGCAGTTCAACTCCACCTGAGGACAAATTTTTTCTTTTCGTTTTTAAGTAATCTAGCAGAAAATTTATTAGATGAACTGAGAAAACGTGGAATCAAAGATTTTTGGCCACATGAACACGAATCTGTTACAACCGGCGAGTTACCTTATGCATGCAGTAATCCGACATACTGTAAATACTTGCAAAATTAAAATATTTTATTCAAAGGATGAAAGTTGTGGGAATGGATTTTCGGCCATACTGAGAACCAATATATTTTTAACCCGTTACCTCATACCTACAATAATCCAACATTTAAAATTATAGTTTAACTGTTAAAATTGCGTACTTTTGCTATTTTTGATGCTTTATACACCTCACATGTATCTTTGCAGTTCACATTGTATGTACAGTATAATAACAAAGAAGTCACATAACATTTGCAATTGCTTATTATTGCTATAGTACATAAGCTTTTGTGATTGTGCGTATGTATTTTTTTATATTGCTTATTTAATTGCTTACACAAAGTATTTTGTTTGCTTGACTGTAAGTACTGTACATATGCAGGAAGTAACATATGCAGTTATATTATTAGTAATATAACATATGCAGTTATATTATTAACAAAGAACTATAGCACACTTAGCACATATATCATATATATGCACAATGTAATAAAGTTTTCTAATTAGCAACAAGAGAGCAAACGTTCTTCTCACCGATTTTCTTCACACTCCTTGGCACATTAGTAGAGAATCATAGGAAGAATAAAATCGAAAAGTAGTAAAGTCCACTTCCTAAGCATTCGCGCAAAAATTGCATTTATGGTTTTTATAACGTGTATTAATACTTTTACTACTAGAATGACGAGTTGTAATGGCGTAGTGGTTATCGTGAGCGATTATATGCTAAATGAATTGCGGTTTGAGAATCGTGAGTGCTACTATTTTTATTTATTTTTCTTATCTATTTTTTATATTAGAAGTAGCGCTACCACGCTACCTCTAATATAAAAAAGTATACCTCAAAGTATATTATTAAGATACCTCTAATATACTTGACAACTTCGTTTAACATTTTTTTCATATTTTAGCCTCTTTCCAATCAGGGAGATTACTAAGGGGCGGGGCCAGTTCCAACTATCGGCTGCACCCACACCCGAGGAAGGGCCAGATTTTTTTAGGCTCATTTATAACTGTGACTGGGCGCCTAAAAGGCAACATGGCCCTGCTCCGCCTATTGGCGCTACAGGGATCCTTCTGCGAGATGGAACTCGGCTTTAATCATCGCCTGAGCTGTCGGCGGGGAAGGGAACCCCACTCTGCGCCACTTCAGCAAAAGGGCCACACTAATCCTGCAGGCCTGCCGGGCTGAAGGTGATTCTCAGGAACTACTGGGCCGACTTACTTGAACTTTTTTAAATGATCGTTGGGATGAGTCGGCCCCTTGCGCCCGGAGTTGCCGAAGCAGCCGAAACTATAACCGAGATGACAACTGAACAAAACTTCCCACTGAGACTTTGATACAACGGCGAAAGGTTCTCCCAGAAGGGAGGAACCACGAGTATCACCCGAACCACGAATAATCGTGGACGGGGCAAGACGGTTCATTAGATCATCTAGTGACCGTGAAAGCAACTCAAAAACACCTAGGTCTTAAAACGTGTATCGCTCCTAGTGAAGGGGTGCGCACTCAAAGCACAGACCACCCCTCAGAGGTCGCGAACGACTAGGAAAGGGCGAGAATCTCCCTCGGTTCGATCTCCGATGCGGCTCACTGTCCGCGCCAGACTGGTGGGCCACCATGGGGACGATATCGATCGATGCCGTTCAATGGCCGGGCTCTGGCGCCTTGCCGTGGCCGAACAACATTTGTTAAAATTTTTTAAATATTGATTTCAATAATTTTATTATTGAAATCAATATTTCAATACTATATCAAACGTATCTGATACGCGACCACAATTTAACATTGACCTTCCACGCTTAACTATATAACCGCTTTGCCGAGTGTTCCCCCGGCCTGGAGAAGAAATCTCCTACAGCCCGAGTGCGGCCAGCTCTCGGGTGGGCATCGTTAAGCCTTCTATCCCTCCGCAATTCATCCCGTCGGCACGGTACGCAACCTTGGAATTTGGGACCCTTTTAGAGGACTCGTACCTCACGCAGGACATACGGCGGGCCAATTCTTAATCCCGAATCGCAGGGACTTGGACGGTCGAGTGGCAAACCACAGAGCGCCCACCGGCGAGGGATGGGAGCGGCCATGCTCTACCGTCCCTATAGGAATTTCTTCGCTAGGGACAGCCCCCTGGGGGCGTGGGCGAGGGCGGAACCCGGCTCTACCGACCCTATAGGAATTTCTTCACTAGGGACAGCCCCCTGGGGGCGTGGGGAGGGCGACAGTCCCCCGCCGACCAGGTTGTTGCTGCAGGACCACTCTATAGAAAGTCAAACGAGGTCCGAGGCAATTTATCCGGCTAGGATTTCCCGCGGCTGTCAACTCAGGCAACCACCCCCTTTCGACGAGCCGCTGGTCACACCGACGTCTGCACACGCCCACCCGAGGTGTGGGGTCCTCTTCGCCTGGATATCGCCAAACTCTAGGAGCCACTTAGTTAGTCCCTGTCACTATGAAAGTATCGGCCCGGCTACAAAACAGATACGAGCATAGTGACAGCCGGTAAGCCCTCTCGCCACGTCAAGATGGGCCCCACTCGAGAGGGTCAGTGCACTATGTCAATGTATACTAAAGTGCATACAAATTCGAAATAATGAACATGTAGATTATATATAAGAAACTAAAAATAAACGATTTCGTCCGGCAAATGACCTATATATCCAGCGTTTGATTTATTGTGTCCAGCAAAAGAAGTTTGAGATCTTGGAAGATATAGTGACATCGATGCTATTGTTCTTCCTTAACCTTTTGTTTACGCAATTTATGACACTCTCGTAGTAATGTTTAATTAAGTAGGTGCAGATCAATTTGTTGAAAACTATTGTATTTTTTAGCTCAGATACTATATTTTAAAAAACTAATCAATTAGACAAACGCTTGTTTACTTAATAGATACATTATATAACTGTGCACTTACTGGTTAATAGAGGACAAGGAGATAGAGGATTAGCAATTAGCACTTGTGTAACAGGAAGACGGAATTTCCAGTTTTTGAAATTTCTTAAGTCTGAATATTCAAACAGGAGTCGATCGGGGGGATGAATTTTGACATTTTGGAAATTTAGCTAAGGCTGAACTCACGAACCACACCATGACTACAAAACTGTAGTTACCGTGTGGTTAGGTTGTGGTCGAAATCAACCACTCGTGAACCACTAATATGCGCAGTCGGTAAGGGACTGCACGTATATATGCGTAATCCATTACCGACTGCTGATTGACAGGAAGCGCTGTCGGCGGCTAGTGATCGGTATGTCGCACTGTGTGAGTTGCGCTCGAACACTGACGACCATAATTTTGTGGGTGATATCGATCACAAGTTGCGACAGCCGTTGAAACCGACTTCAGTTTAGTGGTCCGTCTGAGTTAGATTATGTGTTTCTATATTAATATAATTATAATTCAGACCGTCAACAAGCAACCACCGTTTTGTGATCGAGGTGTGATTCTGTTGTGGTTCGTGTGAATTCAGCCTTATAGTTTATAAAAATTTACAAATTTATAGAAAATTAAAGCAAAATTATTAGTCTAAAAAATTAAATAATATACAAAGTATTAACAACAAAATTTGTGTATAGAATGGAACGAATATGATTTTAATATAAACACAATACTGTGCAATGTATATTTTAAATCTTTTGCCAATAGATGGTGCCACTTTTCGCTCTCCAGTTTTTCTCATGAGTCATAAATGACATAGGGAGAAATACATTCTGTCAAAGGCTGCACATTCCTGCGGAGGGATCTGTCGATGAGCTGTCCGGACAAACTGAATAAATTTTCTTAAGGATCTCGGAATTCCTGCGGAGGGATCTGTCGATGAGCTGTCCGGACAAACTGAATAAATTTTCTTAAGGATGATCTCGGAACTGATAATAAATAACACGGTCGGGTTAGCCGAGTGGAAACGCTTCGGTTTCCACTTTGACCCGAATCTTATTGGTGAAAAGCAGAAGCGTTTTCACGCGGCCTGTGAAAACGCTTTACATGTTTATATAGTGTTCCAAATCAATATAATGAAAATTAACATTAACGTTCGAGAATTTTTTTGATTGTTATTCATATTGTCAAGGTAATTGCCAGATATCCTTTATTATTAATTCTAAATAATAAATAAATGTAAAATTTACTGATTATTTTCTGCTGAAAATATTTTTTTTTATTAACATAGACATTATAGTATCTATGACACCAGGAGGCGCTAATTTATAAATGGCGACGATTTGTTATCAATTCTGTTGTTGTTATTTTTATGCTGTTATATAAATATAAGAATAAGGATGAATCCTATGACGTAAGATAAATACTTAAGTGTTTTATTTAATATGGTGAATGAGATATAATCTAAATGATTTTGTTTTTTAGAAATGTAAAGAATATTTCCAAGTTAAACGAACGAGAAATTAAACTTGGTATTAATGCTAGTTGTTCTTGGCATAAAATTTATCAGAAAAGTCCCTGGGTGTTCATTGGAGGTTTAGACTACGAATTAACCGAAGGAGATGTCATTTGTGTTTTTTCACAGTGAGTCTGATATTTCATTTTAACTAAAAGGAGAATTAAGTGATATATCAAATGACTGTTCTATATTATTTTGTTTTATCCGAATAAAAAAAATCTAAAAGTAGCTTTGGTTAAACTTTTTGGTAGAAATAATTTTTATAAATATATTAAAGAGTACATTCATTCAGAATAATATGCAAGTGTTATACCATATCCTTAATATTTTAACACATGATGTATTATGTTTCAACCATAAAGATAATATAGCATCACTGTCCATCAATTCAAACAACAGAAAGTAGACAGTCAGATGATAGAAAGTTGAGTAAAAATTTACTTCATCTCAGTGATCAGTTACATCATATTGCAAACTTGCAATTCCACCTATCACAAACCTGATATTAATCTCAAGTTTTGACATATTACTACAGCTTCTCTTCCTCTTTCTTTCCTATTGCATGCAAACATTACATGTTTTTGAGTGTGTAGTGCTCAAAGCAAAGGTATATATAACATCCATCAAAGCTGTTACATGAAAATTTTAGTCAGTGCAATCCACAACATGAATATCTTTATCTCATTATAATATATTTCCACAGTATACAACATAAATTGTCTGATCATTAGGAATGAAGTAAATTTTTATCAATTAATTATTTAATGAATTATTTACTTTTGTTATAGATATATTATTTATTACAAGAGTTTTTAATAATAATGAACAGAATCTTTTAATACAACTGCTAAAATTTTTTAAATATTAGTAATGATATGATTCTTAGTGATCTCAAACTCATTCTTTTTTAAGGGTCACTCAGAAAGCTTTGATCAGTTGGGGGGTTGCATTTAAAATTAAAATATGGGAAAAAATTTTTACATGACACAAATAATCTGAAAGATTGGTTATTCCAACTATTTATATTTTAATTTTCTTAAAAATATGACTTAATTCATAATCAAAATTATAAACCATTTATAAATGAAAGAACTTTTTACTATAAAACTTCTTCTTTACAAATCTGTTATTTTATGAAATTTTAATACAGTTCAATTACAAATTTTAAAGTGATTTTCAAAATATTTCAAAAAATTGGTTGTGATTTCTTTTATGAATATCTTTAATATATTCTTGTAATTAATTAAGAATAATATATTCTCTGTAATTATAATAAAAACATGACATGGACTACAATAAAAAGCTTATTAGGTCATGAGTTTTAGATACTATATTAGACAATTTCATTGATCTTACACATGAGTTAATTTTTTATATCTTAATATTATGTCAATTAAATATAGTAAATTTTATATTAAAATATATTTGATATAATTAGTAAAAAGAATAAACAAAAAAACCTTAAAACTAATTAATCATTTATTAAACTGATAATAGATTATCCAAATATTGGTTGATTACAGACAAATATAAATTAATTTATTTTATTAAAACGAAAATTTTGTAAATTAAATTTTTTTGAAACAAGAAATAATGTAATAAATTTGAATATTTATAATCTGAATTATAGAATATTTTTATTTATTTTACTATTATTGTGTTTGAGATTAGTTGTAATGTACCAACTAATGTTGCCTTGGTAGAAAAGCCAAAAATTACTACTTAAGACAATAAATAGCAGTAAATATTTTTATTCTACTAAATTATGGTACCTTTTTTATTTTTTAATAATTACAATATTATTCAAATATTTAACTTTCATTTATTTATTTTATTTTAGATATGGTGAAGTTGAAGATATAAATTTAGTAAGGGATAAAAAGACTGGAAAATCTAAAGGATTTGGTTTTTTATGTTATCAGAATAACAAAAGTACTATTTTGGCTGTTGATAATTTCAATGGCATAAAGGTATGTTATTTAATTTTAATAGACTCTCTTATATTATTCAGTATCAAGGTAATAGATTTTAGGAAATACTTTTTTAATATAGAAAAAAATTTGTTTTTTTTTTTAATTTATAAATTAAAAGAAATGTTTACAAACACAATTCACATTATTATATAATATTTGCATATTAATGAATATTACTTAATGAGAGTTGTTAAATGCATAAGAATTTGTTTTTTTTTTTAATTTATAAATTAAAAGAAATGTTTACAAACACAATTCACATCATTATATAATATTTGCATATTAATGAATATTACTTAATAAGAGTTGTTAAATGCATATGCTCTGATCAATCCATATTAAGCTAGCTACATCTTTATTTTTATATATTCAAAATATAAAATTTTATTTATAATATATTAATATTTATTTTGTATTGATTGACAGTATTAGTTCTCATACTTTCACTGGGAACTGAAAATGAGTGTCATAAGACATAAAGCGACAATAGCAATAGTAAGTTAAAGTGTGGACTAGAGGTTCTCAAGAAAACTTTTATGCAGCCGTGAGAAGTTGCTAGTGGCGAAAAATCAGTGCAGCCACAGAATGACAATATGGATGTGATAAATTCACAGAATGAAATATGGTAATGCTGGCCATCTAAAGAATTGCTGGTTGCATATCTTTAGATTTTCTAGGAAGGCTTTGATATTGATTTGATCTAATGATGTTTTACTTAGTGGAAAATAACATTTTTGCAAGAAATTATTTACAAGTCCTATAGTAGGACTCAAACAAAACTATTCATTTTAATATTTTCAATCTCTTCAAAAGGTGTTCATCAGGAATGAAAAAATGTAACTGAAATAGGGAACATGTTTCATATTAGATGTATTATAGAATACAAATTACAAAATTAGTAAATTATTGGATAAATATCTGAATAATTATTTTTAGTATGCAAATTTAAATAATAAATTCATCAATTATTTTATATATTATTTGGAAAAGTTGAATAGAAAATTCAACTATTACAAGCAGTTAAGCATATTATTAAGGATAAGATTCAAACTGAATTTGTATTTGGTGTTCACACATCTTTTAATTTTATCTTATATAATAAATAAATAATACAAAAATTACAGGCATATCTTGCTTTACAGCACTGCTGATATGGCACTTTTCAATTATATTCCATGTTTTTATTTTATATATCAAAATGAAAAATATCTGCAAAATAATACTTCGAATAGATATATAAAATATAAATTAACACATAGATGGGCCAGGCCCTGAGCCATCCTGAAAAACTGTAGGTGTGAGATCTGGAATCTAAACTGGATCCTCCAAGATGATATATGAAAGCTTTAAAATGCAGCCATCTGGCCAAATTTTTTATGCCTAGCACTATTGTGCACTTATGAATAATAGTATAAATATGTTTTTAGGCTTTTTTATGCATTAGCAAATTAAAAGAGCAAAGTGAGTTTATATACAGGTAGGCCTCGATTAGCGCGAATAATTGGTTCCACGAA
>AYEL01089182.1:0-14713 GCA_000484575.1 Olivierus martensii | reverse complement strand
GTTTGACTATCTGTAGGATTCTAAAAGTAGTCACAGTCAAAATTAACACTTACTGTCCCAATTTAAAGGTTTGACTATCTGTAGGATTCTAAAAGTAGTCACAGTCAAAATTAACACTTACTGGTTAGCGGTTTAATTGATATTAACCTAATCATATAAATTATTATTTATAATATATATTTCCTACTTATCATTGTAATGGTGCATTAAGTAGACATTTATTTATATTCGATTTAGTGTTCATTTGTTTTTGTGGTAGAACATCTGCATAAATTTAAAGTTTTATTTAATTGAAATGAAAACTTAATATAATTGAAAATACTAATTTATTCAAATATTTCTCTAATACATTTAAAAGTTCAGATGTATAATAAATTACTCTTAAGAAGTATTTCGCATAAAATTATTTATGAGAGAGAAAAGATAAAATTTAAATTGACTTATAATATTAAATATTTTGTGCAAGTATTTCTCCACCAATTAATTTAATAAGTTTATTTTACAATTATGCAAGAATCTTTAAAGCATTTTATCTCTGGCATAATTTTCCCACTATTAACTCAATGAAAAATATCATAATTGCTAGAGAATATCCAATTATAAGAAGAAATAATGGTCCTGATAAATCTCTGACATTTAGATCGTGATGAATATCTCCAGTTTCTTGAATTATAGATTTATGTTTATGTTCTGCTTTCATCTGTTCATATTTCTTAAATTTCGCCCAAACTCCAGCTTCAATACACTTCAATATTCTGAAATATATGATATATTAGTTTATATATATAATTAAATATCAATATTAGATATAGTATAGAATATTATTACATAAAATTTAAATTAAATAATTTAAATCTAAGTTATCAATTGTTCTTATTAACAAAGAACAGTAGATAGTTTTGAAGGATTAATATTTGTCATAAAATTTATAAATTAAAATTATAAGTTAATATTGTAATAATTATAACATACGTAAGTTTTAAAGAGAAAAATTGCTAAGAAAATTTAGGTATGCGTATACCAGATCGACAATACTAGCCTCGTAGGGGGCTTCTCTGCACAACAGAAAACGTGATTAATGCATTGGATATTCCGAGTATGCTTCTTTAGCCGTGTCTATTTATAAATACGGTTACGAGGTAAAAGGGATGACCACGTTTTGCTGATAACGGAAACTTACGTCATGAATAGCATTATAGAATTGCATACTACAAGTGCCAGGTGCTTTTCTTTCTTTTGGTAATGCTAAGGGAACTTATCATTATTATAATAGAAAAATTTTTACATAATTTTTTTAACTGCTAATCATAAAAAAACCTACAGGTAATGGCTTTATTTCTTACAGGCATTACAATCCTCCTAGGTCTATGAATATTTTAAATTTTATCAAGAAAAATATCCTTTGGAAAGTTTGAACTTTAAACTCTGACCGGCTGTCACGAATGGAAACAAATTTTGTACAGAAGAACAAAAAAAAAAAAAAAAAAAAAACATTTAATCATTACAATGAATAGACGTAATAAAACAATTTTGTTCTGTTCAACTTTTTTAAAGATTTATTATTTATTCTTTATAATTTTTGCAGTTTGAAGTTCAATGTTCTGAATATTATTCAAAAATAGATTTAATTATTATTTTGCATTATAATAGGCAAGTTCTTATAAATATAAATAACTTATATAATAATTTTAAAAATTCTTTAAATAATTTAATACGCTTACGATTTAAAATTGAAATAATATTAAAATTCAATATTCCAACAGAATATAGCTTTTATTCAAAATTTATTTATAGTTGTATAGCATCAAAAATAATCTACAATAGGTTTTAGATTTTGTATCATATTTTATAGCGGTTCAGGCTTTTTCCAATTTGATTCTATAAGCTACATACAATGCAGTATACTTTGGATTTTACAAATCTCTAAATTATTATCATCACAATCTCTAATTCCTAAGAAAATCTTTAGAAACTTAAGGTTCAACTGAATATATATTTTATGTAAATTTATAGAAGACTACTATATAAATCAATTAGTTAATTCATGAGATGAAAACTTGATAATGTATAAAATTTATAATTTCGAAAGATAACTTGAATTTCTGTAAATATTTTTAATTAAAATCGACTCTAGAAAAATCATATTAAAAGTAGTAATCAAAATTATAAGATTTAAATACTATAATCTGATGAAAAAATAATCAAAAGTTCGATGATACGAAATCTTTCTTCTTTATATAAATTTAATTATTTATAACTCAAATATTTGTATTACACAGTAGTGTATTTACGTTTATACCTTAATTTAAAAAATTCCATAAATAATCCATATATAGTAAAAAATATACCAAGTACAAAGTTTATGAATAATATATAAAATGACTATCCTATTGTTTATGAATTTTACCAAATTCTGCATTATCACTTCCTGGTTTCCTTAAAAGATATCCTAGTTTCCTGTAATCATCACATTACAAGAGCAATTATCTCTTCTGTACAATTCACGATTACTAAAAATAGCTAAAATACTAAATGTGAAATTATGAAAAAATAAAAAAAATTTGAACAGTTTAAAATATAATTTTTATCCATAAAATAAAAACATATATTAAAGTATTAATGGCAGTCATTTTGCTAGGCACAGAGTTTCTGATTAAAACAAACGCTAATATAGGCCTATATTTGAATAACTAATTATTTTTATTTAAATTTATTTATATGTATAAATAAAAGTTGATTTATTATATAATTTAAATAACTTAATGAAAAATTAGTTAATCATTTACCACATTTAAAACTAAATTTTTGCATCAATAAACCTGAAAAGTTAATTTAGAACTACAGTATAAATTAATCAAAATGAAATACTTAGTTTGATATTATATAAAAATGTTTAATATTTCTGATTTTATTATTAAATATAATTTGGTGATTGATGAATTAAAATATTAATGAATTAAAACATTCACGATTTTAAGTAAATCGTGAATATTTTAATTCATTTATAACGTTAAAAACATAAAAGAAATCTATATAAAATAAATACTATATTGAAAAAAATAGAAATTATGGTGATGATTTTCAAAAACCTTTAAAGTTATTTCAGTAACGATTTTTTCATGAATTATTTAAATACTAATTTCATGGATCATCACAAAACAGGTTCATAATAAGTACAATATTTCACAACAAGCGAGGCTAATCGTACAAGTAAAGCTTAGCTGAAAATGTAAGGTTCTTAATGTAGGACATAATGTCACGACAGTAATATTTGTCGTGACATTAAAATTTAATAACGTAATGATTATTAAAATAACACTTTTTTATGCCAACATAAAACATTGTTGATATGTATATATATATATAGGTATTGAATTACTTTTAAGGTCATAAAATTAGGAAATATTAATTAAGCTACAACACATAATAACTGCTCCACTCAGAGGATATAAACTCTGATTTATTTTAAATTAATATAATTTTAAGATTTAAAAATAATTTTTAGTCACTCAATCAGTAACGATAAGAAAATATCATTTTTCTTATCAACGAAAGTTATATAAGATGATCTAACCTTTAAATCTAAATTAATTAAGATGTGATCAATCATCTTGAAATTACAACTTTTTATTGATTCTTAGAGCCTAACCCTTTTTTTTTCTCCCCACTTGTTTGTCACCAAAAGGCGTATCGTTTTATCCTTACATCCCATATGCCAGCAAACATCCAAGTATGACAAATCATATTCTTAAATTTAATAAGAAGCCTAACCCTTTTTTTTTCTCCCCACTTGTTTGTCACCAAAAGGCGTATCGTTTTATCCCTACATCCCATATGCCAGCAAACATCCAAGTATGACAAAGCATATTCTTAAATTTAATAAGGCTTAAATTACTACTCGATGCATTTAAATTTATATAATTATAATGTGCATGTTGTATATATTAAATATTTTACATGTTTATTAAATTTTATAATACAAAAGAAGAGAATATTAGATTAAACTCAACAAAAAATTCCATTAAAAAATTATCGAATGATTAACATCCTTGTGTAGCTAATATTACAATAGTTATATTATGCTGTAAAATATTTGGATTATATATTATAAATTTATACATATTTTTCGGAGCAAATCGAATTATTAGATAATCAAACTAAATAAAACTTCCGTATTTACTATGTCGAATATATTCCCAATATTATTTTATTATGAATTTTCTATATATAGTATATGTGTATTTATCGTAGGATTTTGTTTGTGTCATTTTAATAATTTGTGTATAATGTATTTATTTAGACTGAGTAAACTATACGCTTAAGTATACTGTAATTTTATTTTCTTTAAATATATATTTATAGCTCTATTATTTACTTTTTCGTGAATATTTGTAGACAGAGTAAACAAGTTTTGCAAATAAAAATATTGCAACATATAAAAAATAATACAAGATATTCAAACATATCTTAAAGTAATAATAATTTAATATATAAATAATAATGATTTTCTATTATAATTATTTAACTTATTTATTTACTCTTTTCTTATTTTTGATTATAAAAATACTAATGTATAAAAATGATTTCTAGAGAGAATAAACTGCATTTTTAGTTTTACGATCAGTCATAAAAAAGTTATTGTAATATGTAACGTTACGCTTTCTCTTTCGATTATAAAATATTTTCTCTAAGATTAACTAACAATTCTATTTTTTTCACATCAAAAAATTATTTACTCTTATTTAGGATAACTAAAAAAGTCGAAAAACAAGATGGTTCTATTATTGTAACCATAGAAGACTCGCTGTATTTTTGTCTACACTTTAAACAAATGACGTCAGCTTGCTTCGATTAAGATAATTTATAAATATTCTATGATTATCACATTATTGAATTCCCTAGTTCGTTCGTGGTATTAGCGCTGGGGGCTAAACTATTAGCCATGATTAAAATGTAGTCTTGTCTGTTATAAGTACATAACATTAAACGTGAAGGTTTATAAATTAATTAGTAAAATAAAATAAAAGAAAAGAAGAAAGCAGATGGAGAAATTATAAATAACTAAAAAAAGAGAACACGTGAAAAATTTCAGATAAAAAAATAACATAACGAAAGGAAGCGCCGCTAACCTAAAAATACATATTATATCCGCCCTTAGGCATATTTTATTCATTCGGTTTGTCTCGAAAGATGAGCGGAAATTACAGCAGAAGGAGTGTTCATTAGATAAATTGAAAGACAGAACTCAGTAAACAATTCATAAATCATTCAAATAAAGATAAAAAATATGTTAATTGTTTTTTCATTAAGCTATTCAATTATGTAAGTGCGATAAACTGAATCTCTAAACTCGGCAGTTGGGTGTGGAAAAATGGGAAGGTTAATTATAGAAGTTAATGAGTTTCTACTTTAAAAACTATATAATAAAATTCAATTAAAACTACATTATAAAAGTTTTTCTGTATTCGAATTCTACCCGATTTTCGCCTCATTTCTTAACTATCCTACTGATAGTCTGAAATGTAATTAGTCCCGCGAGTCAATTATAGAGAATGCGCTCCTTTTAAAAACATTTTATGACGACCTATTTATGAGAAAGAGGTTTCCAGTTAGAAAAACTACAGAAAATATCTAAATTAGTCATAAAATTCAGAAAATTGCTATTTCTAATCCTCCATAAACACACAACTTAAAATATTTCATTATTACTTTGAGAAACGATTATATTTTTTAAGATTAACAAATTTATTTCTTGTCCTAAAATTGATTTTTAGAGAAATAATATTATTCTAAAAGGTTTTACACTAAAATAATAATTTAGTTTGAAAATCATTCATACTAATCTTATTATATTAATCCGTAATAAATAATAATATAAATAAAATGTTTTATGCGAAAGATACATAACATTCCTGAATATATACAGCACAAATATGTTATGCTATTAAAAGAGCAACTACTTAAAATTCCAATTAAGCTGAAATCCGATACTCTATTGTATAAACGATGGTTTACTTTACTACCTATTTAAATAATTTATTTCGAATATACAGTACTTCACATCACAAAAAAAAAATTATCAAACATTCTTTAGTTTTATCAACCAATCTTTAGTCTCAGGTCACAGATCAAAAAATTCCTTCCTAATCTTTTAAAACGTTCAATAAAAGTGTCAATATATATTATAACACGTCTTATCATACGTATTAAAAGTTTTATATAATAATTTTATTTTATTTTTCCTTCCAGGAAGAAAATCGCGAATTTAGAAGCGTAATATTTTAAATTTGTACGACGCGTAAGGTGTTAATTATTCAAATAATTACAAAAATGCTTGTATAGAAAATGGAATTTTCTAGCAGCACCCTAGAGAAGGAAAACACTCGAGGAGGGTGGAACAACCCTGTTATTTTTAGCGGAGACATGACCCACTATCAGACAACACTTCATCCCTAGCAACCTACGTGTATCTAACAACATATGAAAACAAATAATCTTAAAAAAGTTTGATTTAAGTTATTAATTATAGCATTAACAATAGAGGAAGATCGATTTAGATAAAAGAGTCCTCTCTGAATTGTCTTCTCCTTATAGGGAAATTGTATTTTTCCTCCCATTATCGATTTACCAATTCGAAGTTTTAAAATCAAAATAATGTAACTACTTACCCATCTGTGAAGCTTTGTAGAGTGATGATTATAAATATCCAATCCAGAATCACTAATTTGCTAAAACCTACACAGTTCGACAGAACTCGATCTCTCTCTCTCTCTCTCTTCTCTGTTCAACAATCAACACATAAGCTTCAGCATCTCATTCCCGCAGGCGAGTCCATTTTGAGGTAAAAGGCAAGTGAGCGGCGCGTTTGGGAGCGGTGGCGGCTGGTTTCTTCCACGATTCTGCCTTGAGAAGGCAGCTGGTTGGGGTTCGTGGGGTCAAGATACATTTCACGATAAATGTGAGGTTGAACTTGCTCCCTTCTACGATGTAATTTTGTACAGTTAATATAATTTTGTCGGATTATTTTTTTTTAAATAAACAATCTAACAAACGTGTTAGTTCGACGATTTTGAATTCAATCGTTGTCAAAATTGATTAAATGTATTTGCAAGTTTTTTATTGCTTTTTACTTAACGTTTCTATGTTATCAGCCTTATCGCAGGACTAATTGATTCACGCTATACGCCAAGGTTTGATTACAGTATGATTTATTTTGGTTCAAACGAACTGAGATTACGGTATGTTCAACTTAAAAATTTCTTTGTGGAAGAATGAAGTCCTGCCGAGAAGATGCATGTCTAGGAATTCCTATTATGTGACCGGGATGCTCCATAAATTTCTAGTTTTTAACCAAGACCAATTTTAATACTAAAACTAAGTTTAATCTAACAAATTTTAATAAATTATTTTTTCACTTTAGTTCAGATTATTATATACTTAAAATACATTAACACAGTATTATTTTAGCATTTTTAAATATATGAAAAATGTTTGAAAAATTCTTGTTAATATCAAATGAATTAATATTATAATGATAATTTAAAAATTTGAATTATTAAATGTAATGCTTTGAAGTCAGCATATTAACCGGAATAATGAATGATGATTTTTTTATAGACTGGATCTGTCGGTTTTTCACGCTTCATAAAACACTTTTATATTGGCGTATAATTCTAATAAACGACGCTCCGACTATTTATTTTTCACAGATTTATTATGCTGTTTGTTATGATAAAATTAAAAAAAAAAAAAAATTATAAAAATTGTTAATGTAGACGATATAAACGAATGTCTACATGCTTCATTTCAATTATTCAGCGCGAAAGATCGAAAGGTGAATAACTATGATTTTTTTTTTAAACACACCGATATTTTTGCATTAAAACAAACTATGCACCATTTAAATTGGCATGAGTTGTGAGATAGTAATAAAAAAATTTATTTATTTATCTACAATAAAATTAGACATCCATGCTTAATCATACATCTTTTCCTGTTTATTTAGTTAAAATATTAATATAATGATATAAAAAATTAAAAACTATACTTTCAGAAATCATTAAAAAATGAATATATTTTGTAAATATAAAAATATATTAAACTTTTTGAAACTTGGAATTTTTTGTTACGTTAATTAAGCTACAGTAGTTCAAATTTCATGAAGGTTTTTCTTTTTCATAAAATATACTGAAACTGATCTACAGATGACCTGTTTTTATATATTCTCTGTAAACATTACAATAATGATCACATATTCATTCACGCGTTAGTTTAATATTTATATTATAAACTTTATACTTACTATTAGTGATTTTTTTACGAAAAACATTTTTTTCTCTTAGATATTTTAAATAGTTATTTGTGAGATGTTATTTATTTATTTTGTAGTTAAAATCTAGATGAATAAATCTTGTTTTATCTATAATTATAAAATGAAAGTTTGCCATCTGTCTATCTGTAGAAGTTATAATTTCTCGCAAAAGGGATAGAGGCATTTTTTTGACTGACCATTTTCAATTCACGCTACACCAAGACATGAGAAAAATTTCAACCGGAAGTATAATTTTAGTATATTTTATTTTCATACTTATATATTTACTGACTTATCAGATTCATTGTTTTATTAATAATAGCATAAATACAATAACATCTTAAACTTAATTGTAATGCTAAAAGTCATCCCATATTGAGTTGGAACTGAATAATTTGAATAATAAAACACTGTTGTCATATACCTGACTGATTTGACGTATGCTTTGAACTTGCATTTCGAGTAATTTTACCAAATGTAGCCAATTTTAAACAGCAAAAACTTTCACTTTGAAAAGAGTATGGATTTTAAATTTGGGACGTTCCGGGACATTTACTAATGCAGGTCAATGTACCAAAATGTGAGAATGTCCCAAAAAATTTGGGACGAATGATCACCCTACGCATTTTACGATCACGATGAAAACTTGTTTAATCCTAATAATTTCTGTTTGAAATTGAGTAGTGCAAGATAATTTGTTAGACAGGGCATATTTATCATTGGAATATTGTTAATTTATAAGTAATAATTCTGGAATAGGTCGTGGGACCCAAAAATGGCATCGGATACATAACGTTTATCGGCGGATTGGTTGAATGAAATTCTTCGGTTTTTCATCCAGAGGATTCGAGACCAACCATGAAAATATTTAGATAAATGGCCGAGTTAAACGCATCGATCCCTAGCTTCTACAAATTAACTGATCACTCTAATAGGCCCTATCACAGGTTGTTCCTAATCTTCAGAACCCCAAAATTTATTTTATTATTTAATTTACAAACCCTAGAGGCCCGAAATCCCTTAGTGCTTAGGAGCCTAAAGAAAGATATAAACGTGCCATTGCCTCCGGTGCTTTAATAATAAGTGATGATTACTGAATAGAAGGCGAATCCAGGCTTATTACTATTTTTTCTTTCATAAAATAAAAAAGACGTAATGATTGGATCATCATTCCATATCGATATGATATCACTGGATATGCAATATCATCAGACATATGAATAATGTCAATATGATGTAAAAATGAATAATGTCAAAAAGGCATTGAAACAATGTTACTATGGCGTAAAAGTGAAAATGGTTATCCATAGATATAAGTTCAGGAAAATTCGTATCAGAGATGTCCAGGCAGAGTTAGACGACTCACTAATAAAATAACAAAAATGGTAAAAAGCGAAAAACTATCAAAAATCATACAGATTTCCCTTATATCCGAATGGCCAACAAATCAGCGCTTCTGCGGATGGGCAAAGTAAACATTGAAAAGTTTTCGATTAGGATTGTTATTTCGGTTTGAATATCGGTTATTTGAGTTGTGTAATTATCGGCTATTTGATCTTGTATCTGCGGTATACAATGAAAGAAATTATACTTCCAAGCAGATCGGCCCTAGGGTAGTCGGTGCCCTGCTGCAAAGTTCTTTTATAGCGCCCCCTATAGTTTTTAAAAGACAATAATGGCTAAATAATCTTATAAGGCGCCCCCATACGGTGGCACCCTGATCCTGTGCATCATGCATCAACTTGCATCATGCCTTGGGCCGGCTCTGCTTCCAAGATTAAAGATACTAGCAAGTATGTTGAAAATCTTGACATCTGTTTAGTTTCTAAACAGTCTAGTAGGTTAATTGTTTCCATATGATTTTTAAATACGCTTTCACAGAATCCATAAAAAGTTTAATCATAATTCGTTTATCCTCCTTTTGATCAAATCTTCGTGAAATCTGATTTTCATAAAGTATTTGCTCAATTGTTTATTTGTAATATTTAATAGTAGAATACAAAATGAGTTATCTTAAATATAACAAATTAAAAATCAAAGAAATTATATTAGTGGCTAATCAAATGTCACGATGTAACAAACTTCTTTCATTTTCTTCTTTTCAGCAATCACACACACACATTGTTTCTATTTGATTTACTTGCATATCATTATTTTCTTTGATATACGAACATTAATAATCTTGTTTCATTATATTAATATCTGTAATCTGTTGAAATTTGAATGCTGCAATATTTTCTACGCATCAGAAAAATTACAGCATTCAAAAAATGTTCCCAAACAATGCTATTGTTTTTGAATTGTCCCCCGCAGCAGCGAAAGAATAACTGCTGTGACAAGATTCAAAGGTAACTGGAAATTTAAATATATTTTCAAAAATTTTATATGCCAAAAATAAATATGAAAGTCATTTTTTCATTTACAGTGATGCCTTGGTTAATGACAGCCTCGGATAACGACGTACTTGGTTAACGACGAGTGGTTGTAAGAAAATATGTCTTGGTTAATGATGCAGGCTTTGGTTAACAACTATGTGAACTTCCGACAAAATAGAGCTCTGTAAAACAGCTCATCATCGCGACACGTGATTCGTTAGCTCAATTGTTAAACATTATTTTTTATCACAATCAATTCAAGTCCGACAATATCATTATTAAAATTAATAAAATTATAACCATATAAAAATATTCAATATCATTATTAAAATTAATAAAATTATAACCATATAAAAATATATGAATTTTTAACTAAATGATAATTAACATATAATAATGAAAACAAATTATTTAATTGATTAAAAATAGACGAGCAAATGATAATTAACATATAGTAATGAAAACAAATTATTTAATTAATTAAACATAGACTTGCAACAGTTCACTAGTTTTTAGTTTCTTAAAGATTATTTCTAGACGATTATTATTTTAAATTCTGCGGAAAGTCTGATTCTATTGTTTGTTTGTGTTATATATTACTTGACACCTGAAAGTGACCTGTGACGTCGCAGTTTCAGATTCCATTAAAAGAAAAAAATGTCTGTCCGAAATCCTGCAGTTCATATAGATAATAAAGTTCGCCATCGAAAGGAAAAATCAAATCTTATCTGTACAAAAATCGTTGAATCTATAAGCTACTAATCGGTATTTACGGGTTTGTTTGTCAAAAACTCCGAAATGAGCCCAATTGTCCTTCTAGTGAAGATTAATAATTACTAGCTGTTTTCATGAACAATTCACTTTACTAATGTTAATTTTTTTGTAGCAAATATAATAAATAAATGATATTTTCCATATTTTTAGGACATTTTAAATGAGTTTTATCTGCATTTTTAATATTTACTATGGTTGTGTTTTGAACAGCCGGAACGGATTAATCAATTTTCAATTAAATCTTATGGGAAATCGTGCCTTGAATAACGACCGTAATCCTGAAACGGATTACCGTCGTTAATCAAGGCACCATTGTATTTATTTTGTGTTATAATATGATAAATGTATGTATAGAAATCCAATAAAATTTTCCAGTAATTTCTAGATTTATTATTATATTTCTTAAACAAAAATCAGTCTGCAAGAAAATACAGCCTCTACAGATATCATTAAAATATTTAATTATTCCCACTCTGTGCTTTTAATTACATACAACAAAGACAATGTAGTCTTATGTACAGAGTGTACTATAAGTCGCGTTATACCCAATTTATTTCATAAGTACAACAGATATTGCCATTTGCTTTATGTCATATCATATATTGAACATTATGTGTCCAGAATATCAGTGTGGGCACCATCATTATCGTAGTATAACTGAATACGACGCCATGCTCGGTGAAAAGTTTCGCGGAGAAAATCTGATACTTCTGAATGCTTCTATATTAGAAGGCCGCAGTTTGGTCATTGTTCGGTAGCACTGTTGACTGACTTTATTCTTAACTTACGTTTAGACGGTGCAACTTTTCATGCAACTAGGCGCACGAGAAAGCATGCAAAGGCGCACGCCTCAAAATCTGTTGCAATACTAGGCGCATGTGTTCTCCATCCTAATTGGGTTACACGTGCAACTACTTTTGCAACATCTTGTTGTTTTGATTATTTTAATACTTTTTTCGCAAATTTTTCTTTGCTTTATGGATTGAGATGTGAAAAAAACACTTCAATTTATTGAAGAAGTTAAATTTATTGCCATCAAATCATTCTAGTAAATTTTTTGAAAAGACTGGAACTATCTAACCTGACTTGGTTCAAAATACTGATGTTATTAGCGCTTCGATCGAAATATTTGCGAGTCAAAACATTTTCTTTTTTCTTCTTTTCCTTCTGTCATTTGAAAACCTCTGCCCACTCAGCCCCCACTTCCTCGGAATTTCAAATTAACTATGCCAAATTTATGGGCTATTTATGGGCTTTGTAATGTTGTAAGTTTAAAATTTTGGGCTCATTCCGTTGGCCACCAATATCGGTTTTTTTTGTGGGGGGCTGAGTGTCAGAGGTCGCACAGGCCGTTAAAATAGTAGTACCAAAAAATTTTCATACCAGATTTATGGGCTATTTATGGGCTTCGTAATGTAAGTTTAAAATTTTGGGTTCCATGCGTTTTATGTTAAAACGCCCAAAAACATTTTTCACACGCAGTAACGCGAGAGACAGTTCACGCCGGTAGTCTCTTTAGGTGTAGGACTGGTCGCATTTGAATTTTTGGGCTGCGTCTCGCTGGCTAACCTTGTCTCTGTTGTTGAAAAGCTGCTTTATCTTCTTGACATTCGCATTTGAATTTTTTGGCTGCGTCTCGCTGGCTAACCTTGTCTCTGTTGTTGAAAAGCTGCTTTATCTTCTTGACATTTGTCTTCGTCATGATTCTTGCTCTTCGAATGATCCTGGCACCCTAGCTGGATTATTTCGATTAAGAATGCAATATATGTTCCGCTTAGGGACACCTTCTACTCCAAAATGATTGACAATACAGTTTTTCCAAAGATGTCAATTAGCTTCGTAAAGTTGTACGAAAGGTTTTTTATGTATCTCTTGTTTGGATGGCATTTTTACTGGAAAAACCAAAGTTTATTCGAAAATAGAACACTTTCAGTTAAATTTCGAATGCACGAGATCTCATTGCATACAGGTGCTCAAATACGAACTTGATTTTGAGCGATACGGCAATGTTGAAATTAGTGCCATTTTTGTCGTCACCCGTTATTTGAGTATAATTATGTTATCCAATGCGGTTCCCTTATTTATGTAATAAAGGAATTTTCTACAAGCGATTTTGTATTTTGTCTTTTTAAATAATTGACTTCCGTCGAAACAGTAACTGGCAAGTAAAATTTCATACTGGAATCACAAGAATTAAATATTAATGAGTCTTTCAAACATTTTGTTTAAACTGATATCAGCATCTACAAAAATATTAAAGTTGAATCTCCGCTACTACTCGATCAGCGATCCTAGTTTTGAATTTGCCAGTTGCAATGTGAAATGTTATGGTGTAACGTGGTAGGAAGTGTTCTCTTACTGACAATTGACGGTAGCAGTTGAAATCCCAACGATTTTGATTAAATTACACACGGTGAATCTGCATCAAAAATAAGTCGATCCGTGTCAGAGCGTTTCGTCCAATCAGTCCTCTAAACAGTATTTTTGAAATTAATGCTTCAAATTACACAGCGCCTTGAAAGACAGCTGCCTTTCAAGGCGCTGTGTAATTTAATACTGTATTATATCAGCATCTACAAATTTAATATTTTTGTAGATGCTGATATCAGTTTAAACAAAATGTTTGAAAGACTCATTAATATTTAATTCTTGTGATTCCAATATGAAATTTTACTTGCCAGTTACTGTTTCGACGGAAGTCAATTATTTAAAAAGACAAAATACAAAATCGCTTGTAGAAAATTCCTTTATTACATAAATAAGGGAACCGCATTGGATAACATAATTATACTCAAATAACGGGTGACGACAAAAATGGCACTAATTTCAACATTGCCGTATCGCTCAAAATCAAGTTCGTATTTGAGCACCTGTATGCAATGAGATCTCGTGCATTCGAAATTTAACTGAAAGTGTTCTATTTTCGAATAAACTTTGGTTTTTCCAGTAAAAATGCCATCCAAACAAGAGATACATAAAAAACCTTTCGTACAACTTTACGAAGCTAATTGACATCTTTGGAAAAACTGTATTGTCAATCATTTTGGAGTAGAAGGTGTCCCTAAGCGGAACATATATTGCATTCTTAATCGAAATAATCCAGCTAGGGTGCCAGGATCATTCGAAGAGCAAGAATCATGACGAAGACAAATGTCAAGAAGATAAAGCAGCTTTTCAACAACAGAGACAAGGTTAGCCAGCGAGACGCAGCCAAAAAATTCAAATGCGACCAGTCCTACACCTAAAGAGTCTT
>AYEL01089180.1:0-33933 GCA_000484575.1 Olivierus martensii | reverse complement strand
GCATTCTTGGCTAACATCAGCTCAATACGTCAAATTTCAAGGATAAATAACGCTCACAAACTTTACAGCATGCATTTAAAGCAAACCTGATTTGCAAATTCCGACTGGAGCTACTAGCGCCACACTTATGCGCAAAGCGCGAAATTTGTATCGATGTCATCTTTCAGATGTATAAACACGCCTACCAAATTTTGTTTATCTAACACAAGTCTTTCTTGGTATTGGGATTTTTTTTCCGTCACTGTATTTTATTTTATTGTTTTATTTCAAGATGTATACTTCTTTCTGTGTTTGTAGTAAAATTGAAACTGTTCCAAACGATTCTCATTGATAAAGTGTTTAATATTCGTTGACTGACCAAACGATATTTATTTAGTTTCCAAGATAACTTTATCGTCGGTTTTTTAAAAAGAAAACATAAAAATTGAACGTGAGTGTCAAAATTAATTTTGCTTTGATTGCGCCTGTATTGGTGTGTCAAAATGAATTTTGTATTATTATGTCTGTTTTGGATTTCTACTAAATTTTCTAATAAGAGTTTATATTTGTGTTGGATAGTGAAATTTATAGTTATAAGAGTTTATATTTGTGTTGGATAGTCAAATTTATAGTTTATGTTCCACCATATCTGTTGAAAGTTCGGTATAAACACAAAGTATAACAGATTTCAGTTGTTACATATTTACATATTATGTTCTATTTATTCAATAAAGATATAACTATCTTTCACTTTGTATTTTAATTGTTTTCATCCAAAATATTATGAAAACAATTGACTTGATTTGTAAAGATATAAATGCTAATCTCAGTTTCTAAAAAATTTTATTTTAAAAAATCATTTCTTATGAAATACTTTGCTTTTATCTTATACTACTTATAAATCTAGTTATCACAATTCATAAAACATCGCTGCTGTTATCGATATGAAAACTTTTTTTCAGTTTAAACTTCAAATCGCTGTCATTCTCGATATGAAATCTTTTTTCAATTTAAACTTCAAAAACTCACATATGCAAATAAAATTTCATTCTTATCCTCAACGGGAATATATAAAAAACTCCAAATGCAAATAAAATTTCATTCTTATCCTCGACGGGAATATATAAAAAACCTCTATATATAGTCAAATAAAATTTCATTCTTATCCTCGACGGGAATATATAAAAAAAACTATATATATATATAGATTATATATGTGATGGCAAATAAATATGGTATATTTTTCTTAGCATATTAGAATTTTTAAAAAATCTCTAAATATCATATTAATAATTACCCATCTTCAAAATTTAAAAAATGCTAGTAGAACGTGTTATCTATTAACTCAATTCATAACTAGATAGTCTGCCAGAGTTGAAATAGTAATCGCTGCTTACTATTTCAACTCAGATTCGAATTGACAGACTATAATGGATCGACTTCCGGTGAGCTCAGCCTATGTCAATCAGGTGAACACCTTTTCGGAACCGACTGTACTTTGCAGTGGTGAACATTGGAATACTTCAACCTCATTTCACAAAGATTCCTAACGCAAATAATATTTGTAACGATACGCAATACATAATATAAAATTTACCACCCCCTTAGTAATCTCCCTGATTGGAAAGGGGGGTAAAATATGCAATATAATCTGTGCAATACTTTATTAAATCAACTTTACATTTTGACTTATTAATTAATATTGATATTATTTCCAAAAATCGGCATATACTCGGCTAAATAAGTGTTTGATTATTAATTATAAAAGGTGATATTTTAGCAATGTTTAGTGAATATTTTCCAACCAAACTAAACTCTTTCACGTTATTCATTTTTAGCTTTAAATCAATTATTTATATTTGAAATATTGTATAATCATTCCGCATTTGAACTCGATGCGCTGTTTATATGAAATTCTAAGAAAAAAATTGAGCAAAATTAATCGGTATATACTTTAATTTAATAAAGATGAGATATGAAAACCTTTGGAAACAAGTATGAAATAAATAATTCAAACTAATTTAATTTAGTAATAAGGATCAACATACAAATAAGTTCTGTGAGACATTTCTTTTCGTAACTTTTGTAAATTATCATAATGTAAGAATTTATCGGAGACAAAACGATCTGCCTTCGAGTCAATATGTATCTTATTTGCTATATACTCTTCTAGTATTTCAACTGTCAACTGAGAAACAGATCCTTTCGATAGAAATGCGGGTTTCGTCAGCTTCACTTCAGCAGAGGACGAACATGTAAGATAATGATAATTGATCACATTGGTCCTTTCATTAATGAAACCATCCAAGCCAACCTCAATATTTTTACCATCCCTGATTTCTATAGGTAGGCGAAGTTTATCAACGAAACAATCTTCCAAAACGAAAATTTCGCAGCTAAATCTTCGATTTTCTTTTAATATACGTCTCCAATACGAAAAATTCAGGTTTTTCTGATGTCTGTATTCACGTAATGTTTCATATTTTTCTTTATTTCTGAATTCAAAACTGTCGCAAAATGAACTGGGAAGATCATCGGTATTTCTTGTTGATAAGCAAAACAACATCGATTGCTTCTCTTCGTTGGTGAAGAGACCTAATGTAAAAACGCGGTTTATCAGTTCATCCTCACTCATTATCAGAAACCTTATCATGGGCAGAAAAGGTTGCAATCGCCATCGAAATCTGCAGCATAGCTCTTCTTTCGTGTATGTTTTCTTTTCCCGAAGAAACTGCATTTCCACCCATTTGTATACGGCTAAGAATAATTGGATTTCGGGCAAATCTATATAAATGGGACGTGACAGAAATCTTCTGATAGTCGTTTCGTTGCATCTTAAAAAATCCGCTGAGAGAAAGACCTGCTGCCAATGGTTATCGAAAAACTTCCAGCAATAATACTGGATAACGGTATCGTTTTGTTTGCAGGCGAAATCGTGAATGGTGCAAGCGTTTTCTGCTCTCAAGTTCTGAATCAGATAATCTCGACTTTTGTCTTCTAACTGTTGAATTCGATACATTTTGCTTAAAATGTATAAATCGCATCCATCTTTGATCGATCTGGATGGTATATAATTATTATTTTCGATAAACCTTATAAAACAAAAAGGATGATTTAAGTATTAATGAGAGATCATTTTAAATTTTACACGTTAAATATACAAAATAATGAAAAATTCTGCATAATCTTACTGCAATATTTGATTCACTGGTGTTGCAGGAAGCAGCAGATGGAGAATTGGATGTGGAAGCGGAGGATCTTCTTCGACCATAGAATACATGAAAAGACTGTTTGATTGCAATTTAGATTTGGAAATAAAAAATTTATCTCCATTCAGAGTTCGAACGATTACTTGATCTGTCTCAGAAATCATCGCCGAATAATTAAATTAATTATAATTTACTCGAAAGAAATTTTAGTTAAAAGGTAGTTATTTTTAATAATTTAGAAGTGGCGATGCATTATTATAGTGTATTATTGTTACATCAGTTTCCAATATTAAAATATAATTTATGTATAGAGGATAAATTTTTATCAAATCATGTATACGGTTAATTTAGTATAGAATGTTTGCTATTTAGTCACATAAAAATTTGTACATTTATACAAAAAATTATAATTGTGTTATATAATTATAGGAATGTTCAGTAAGAAGTTATTAGAAATCTTAAAAGCAGCGATGATAACAGTATTCTTTTGTGGTGAATTAACAAATTATGTTAGCCTCGGTGCGAAATATTCATGTAACTGTTAAAACATCATCATCATCATTATCAACAAGCTTCTTCCCATTTCTATATGGGGTCGCTGTTTTTGATGAGCTTTTTCCATTGCGTTCTGTTCTTTGAAGGGACCTCAGAAGGGAATGGACAAACCATTCCCTTCTGAGACCCTATGATCTCAGATCGTCATCCACGATATCTTGCCACCTTCTCTTGGGTCGTCCTCCTTTCCTCCTTCCTTCAACTTTCATGTCATAAGTCTTTTGCCCATGTAATCCTCATCTCTTCTCATTATCTGGCCAAACCGTCTTAATCTATTTTCTTGGATTTTACTTGCGAACAGGTTTCTCATCCTCCAGGAGCAACCTGCAATACATTTTAGAACCGACTGTACAATATATAATATTCACTATGACAAATAAACAAAAATGTCGAAACATAACAATCTTTGATTTCTTTTTGTTCAAAAATTTTTTTAAATCATTCAGCGGGTCAAGAAGTTTTAATCACTAAAATAACAAATATTTTAGAAAATGAAAATAGGAAATTTATAGGTATCTAGATATTTAAATAATAAAAGCTTCATTAACTTCATTAAGTACATAAAAATTTCAATGTTGTAAAGAAGTTTACAAATAATAAAAGCTTCATTAACTTCATTAAGTACATAAAAATTTCAATGTTGTAAAGAAGTATTACATATATGAATGTGGCCCAACATAATATTGTAATATTATGTTGGGCCACATTCAGTACAACAGCGAGCCGCGGATTGGACAACCATGGTTTGGAAGTTATTGTGAGTGAAATTAACCAAGGCTCCATGGAAAATGTATATTTTTAACTGTATTCTTCACAAAATCGTGAACTCTTTAGATTTTCAAAAAAAGTGCTATAAACTTGGTTAACGACGGTAATCCGTACCAGCAGAACCGTCGTTATCCAAAGCACGATTTCCCACAAAATGTATATTTTTAACTGTATTCTTCACAAAATCGTGAACTCTTTAGATTTTCAAAAAAGTGCTATAAACCTGGTTAACGACGGTAATCCGTGCCAGCAGAACCGTCGTTATCCAAAGCACGATTTCCCATAGGATTTAATTGAAAATTGATTAATTCGTTCCAGCTCCTTCCTACAACCATCATAGTAAATATTAAAAATGTAGATAAAACTCATTTAAAATGTCCTTTAATTGAAAACTGATTAATTTGTTCCGGCTCCTTCCCACAATCATAATAAATATTAAAAATGCAGATAAAACTCATTTAAAATGTCCTAAAAATATTGAAAATATCAAAATGCAGATAAAACTCATTTAAAATGTCCTAAAAATATGGAAAATATCATTTATTTATTATATTTGCTACCAAAAAATTAACATTAATAATTTAAATTAATTGTTCGTGGAAACTGTTTTTAATTATCAATCTTCATCAGAAGGACAATTGAGCTCACTTCGGAATTTTTGACAAACGAACCCGTAAACTCTAGCGGCTTATAGATTCAACGATTATTATACAGATAAGATTTGATTTTTGCCTTTTCATGGCGAACGAAAAGTGATACGCACTCGCCGATTTATTGTCTATAGGAACTGTAGGTGCGAATGCCGAACTGTTTCCTGCTACCTGCAATACATTTTAGAACCGACTGTACATTATTTTTTAAATTTTGCTTAACAACTATCTTTTTTTACTCCTCTTTCCAATCAGTGAGATTTCTAAGGGTAGGACCAGTTCCAACTATGGGCTGCACCTAAACACGGGGAGGGGACAGGATAATGAAGGTCGAGGATCACCGGTCCGAACCTGGAACTCCAGAAAAACTTTTCAGGAGATACCGGACCCGGATCCTCCTGGGTCCACGCCAACGCGTTACCACGTGCTCATCCGGCCTCCTAACAACTATCGTTGAATTTAGTATATTTTATGTGCGGCCCGAGACAATTTTTTTCTTCAAATGTGACCCAAGGAAGCCAAAAGGTTGGACACCCCTGTTCTAAACTATGACAGATAGACATTAACAATAAAGAACGAATTGTTGAATAGAAAACGTAGTTTTTAGATAGGTAAATCGTTTTGATGTATCTATTAGGTTTCTCCGAGTAGTAGATATGCAGAGTTGACAGTTAAAAAATTCCAGCATTTTCAAGTTTGTTTTCTGAATATTTTAGACAGTAACAGTGAGGGAATAAAATTCTTGTTCTTTGAGATCTCTACAAAAATGTACGATATAATGAAATTTCGAATAGAGTTTTTAGTTTTCGAGAAATAGATATTACAAATATTTTCGACTCCATGGATCACAATCGAAATTTTCGATTGCTTTGGTGAATTACATTGATATTTAATTTGCTTCTGTTGATCAATTTGTTTTTTATTATTCCAATAATATACTGAGATATTAATTTTATAAAAATCTCGAGTTAAAACGAATTTTTTGTAAGATGAAATATAAAATATATAAAGTTGAAAAAAATGATTCTATTAAAATAATCGTTAATTTTTATTTTAATTTCCCTGATATTTATTTAGAAATATCAAAAACATAATCATAAATAGTCTCCAACATGACAGACATGCTGCAGTCATCCTCGAAAATTTTCCCGGGAAATTTTTTCCCACCTAATTAGATCTGAACTCTTTTATATTGGCTATATAATTATTTGATCAACCAATTAGAGCAAATTATCCAATCACTACCCCCGTTTTTGTATGAGAAGTCATTTTTAGTATTTCAAAAATAATTGTTAATTTTTATTTTAATTTCCCTGATATTTATTTAGAAATATCAAAAACACAATCATAAATAGTCTCTGACATGACAGACATGCTGCAGTCATCCTCGAAAATTTTCCCAGGAAATTTTTTCCCACTTAATTAGATCTGAACTCTTTTATATTGGCAGAATAAATGCATGATCAACCAATTAGAGAATATTATCCAACATTACATCCATTTTTGTATGACAGAAGTCATTTTTAGTTTTTCAAATTTATGTAGATTTTTTTAGCAAATTATACTACAATAATTCAATTTTAAAATTTTCATAACAATTTTATATGAATGGATGTTTACTAGAAACTCTATAAAATTTTTTATGGAAGAATAAAAAGTCACCTAAAAATATGATTCAGGTGTGCCCAGTGCCAAATGCACATTTTTATTTTTTCTTCTTATGCCTTTAATATTGATCTTAGAGCATTGAAATTTGGCAACTATGTTCACTTGGATTTCCGATAGGAAATCAGCTCGTCGTTTCCTTCATCAGCTTTTTACAATTACTTCACTCCGTCTTAGAAAATCGTTAAATTTCTCGATGGGAAACTTTTCTCGGTAATTGTCCGATTGCTTTACGATCGATATATTTCGATAGCCCATTAGGGAAATTTAATGGTAGATTTACTCATTTTATTCGTCGACGAAATAGAGGCCCTATATGGCCCGCGTGATCCGCAGCGCCGTCGCATCCGTTCTGTTTTTGGTTTATCTGTAATTTGATAAAAGTTAATTTTCCTGTAATTTGATAAACGTTTATTTTATACACAACTTTCTTTTCTTATGGGTTTTCTCGCATAGGTTTTTTACTTGAATACCTCTTTTAATTGAATACATCTTTTAAATCCGGGTCTCAGACCTCCAGTTTTTTTTCTTTTTTTTCACGCGATTTATATGGAGAAAAAAAATAACGATTGACTGAGCTAATTAATCACTTGATGCGATGACGAGCTGTTTTACATAGCTCTATTTTGTCGGAGGTTCACATAATCAGGAGGCGTTAATCAAAGCATGCGTCGTTAACCGAGACATTTTATTTCAAAAACTCATTTTGTCGAAGGTTCACATAATCAGGAGGCGTTAACCAAAGCATGCGTCGTTAACCAAGACATTTTATTTCAGAAACTCGCCGTTAACCAAAACCGTCGTTATCCGAGGCAGTCGTTAACCAAGGTAACATTGTATATTGGTAGGTGAAATTATAAACTAAATATATATGCGTTTGGTCATTTCAGTTTTCATGATATCATGTGCGCCATAGATACTCTCTACATACAGGTTATTCATTGCAAAATTTCAATCCTTTCGAAATAACTTGGTTAAAATTTCGTAAAATACAAAATACCTAAAAATATTTAGGAACCAATCTAATCTATATAAGAAATCTCCTAAATATCAGAAAAATAAAAGAAGAAATTTAATGTGATCCACTTAATTCTATCTCAATTGATTAAATTAAACAAAAAAGATTAATTGCTAATTAATTAATCTCAGAACTGTTTAATAGTAATTAAATAGTGATCAAAACGATTAATAATAATATAATAGTAATCATTAAACTATGGAACATTAATTACTATTTTATGTGAGACAGAATGCAAATAAATAACTTCCAAGCCATAAATGAAATTAGAAAATTTATGTTTAATATTTATTCGTTAGTTAAAAAAAAACAATGGTCAATTTTTAAACAGAAACAAATTGTCAATTTTCATTAAATTCATGCAAAGTTTAGTGATGGTATTTGCATATTCATGACGATCTTTGATATAAAATGATGTGCATGTTTCATTTAGAACATGCATATGTTCTTTCATATGCATGTTCTTTCATATAAAATGATGTGCATGTTTTTTCATATAAAATGATGTGCATATGATGTGTTTTTTCATATAAAATGATGTGCATGTTTTTTCATATAAAATGATGTGCATGTTTCATTTAGAACATGCATATGACCTTAATGAAGTAAGAGCTACACCAGTGTAGCTCTTCAATTTTTAAACAGAAACAAATTGTCAATTTTCATTAAATTCATGCAAAGTTTAGTGATCGTATTTGCATGTTCATGACGATCTTTGATATAAAATGATGTGCATGTTTCATTTAGAACGGTGGTGTAGCTCTTACTTCATTAAGGTCGTCTCTTTCTCTGAAGTTTGGAATCAATTTTAAATAGACAATGAGTTACAAAACTAGTTTTTTAAGTGATATTTTAGATATCACTTAAAAATATCCACTATGTTAATGGTCTATTGTTTTAAAATTGAATTACCAAATCTCCAAAGAAATAATGTTCAATGACACACATGTTGTATTAGAAATTGATGCCAATAAAAATTTTAAATACATGTTTTAAAATTGAATTACCAAATCTCCAAAGAAATAATGTTTAATGACACACATGTTGTATGAGAAATTGATGCCAATAAAAATTTTAAACACAGATAGTTGATTTTTATTTCGCGGTACATAATACTTATAAGAAACGCGATATTTAAATGTAATTTTGTAAAGAGTAAAAATCGAAAATAATAAGCAGTGGTAATTATTATTGTTGACTAACTACTGAAAATCATAAGCTCAATATTAGTAAAAATTATATTTTTATGTATACAATGAGTAGAAATTCTTAACATAAAAATTTGATATTTAATCTGTTTTAATGTTGTTTTTATATTAAAAACCTTAAAATCATATTTCTAAATTTTTTTCTGAAGGATGATTTACATATTTAATGCATTCAAACTAGGAAAAGTTCAGAATATATTATTTTAACCAAGTGTGCATTATTATAAAAATCTAGTAATGTAATTTAATAAATTGTCAAAAAATGAGAAGGAAAAATCTAGCCCTAAATACCTAAAAAAAATTATATTTTTATGTATACAATGAGTAGAAATTCTTAATATAAAAACAACATTAAAACAGGTTAAATATCAAATTTTTATATTAAAAACCTTAAAATCATATTTCTAAATTTTTTTCTGAAGGATGATTTACATATTTAATGCATTCAAACTAGGAAAAGTTCAGAATATATTATTTTAACCAAGTGTGCATTATTATAAAAATCTAGTAATGTAATTCAGTAAATTGTCAAAAAATGAGCAGGATAATATAAACGGATCTAAATATTTTAAAATATTAAAATATACAATTTTTAACAATTTTAACTGTGTAAAGCTACTAAGCTATATGAATGTCTAAAATCACTGTTAATGGTCTATTGTTTTAAAATTGAATTACCAAATCTCCAAAGAAATAATGTTTAATGACACACATGTTGTATTAGAAATTGATGCCAATAAAAATTTTAAACACAGATGATTTTTATTTCGCGGTACATAATACTTGTAAGAAACGATTTAACTGATTTGATATTTAACTGTAATTTTGTAAAGAGAAAATCGAAAATAATAAGCAGTGGTAATTATTATTGTTGACTCTAATATTGAGCTTATGATTTTCTTACTGAATTCATCAATTTTTCTTCGTAAATTATGTTATTGTCATTAAATTCTATCCTATAGAGTTGATTCATCTACTCTGGTCACCATATATTACGACAGTTTCCTTAAACATCCGATTCTTATATATTTGATGGATGGAATTATACTTATGCGTTTATTACTATATTGAGGATCAGGATAAATTTCCAGATTTCAAAACACCATTTTTTATAAGTAGTCCGGGACCGGTTTGCTGTTCTCTTCTCCCTCTGATGGCAAATCCATTAGTTAATAGAAACATTAGATAACACTTGAATAGCTCTACGGTTTAATATTTGAAAAAATGGAAAGCGGTGTAAAATTTGGTAAAAAAATCCCCTTTAATATGTGTCAACGAGCCACCACGAATCGATAAATGGATATGTAGTAGAATGTTTTCACCCGGGACGATCCAAGTTCAGTTTCCAGATTCAAATAATTCCAGAGTCTTTCAGGAGAATTCTAGGATCGGCTTGAACTCTATCCTTCACTTGATGATTAGCCTCACCGAGTCTAAGGGTAGCGGCAAAGAATGCACCTTGCTTAGAACCGTCAGTTGGAAAGTGTTATAAATATATATATATATAGGGCTATGAAATTGATACGTGGAAACGCTTCGGAATTATCTCCTTAGAATATTTTATATAAAGGATCCAATTCAGTGCCGTCGATCTCCACTTACTGAGGTTGGAATGACTTGCCAGAATATATTTGGAAGGGTGTCAGGTCCTAGAATCCAGCCAAAACTCTTGCGTTGTGGATTTTTTTTGTTGTTTGTGTATACATATATTTTTTATTACTAACCTAAGCATTTATATTAAATATGTAATAGCAAAAATATAATAATGTATTACAAAATATATTTATATATTATGTATAATTAATTTAATCGTATATGCGAAATTGTATAAGCTAAGCCAAAGGGAATCGATATCATCCGGAAGCTAACTTTTATTACCTAATGTCATAAGGTCGGAAGGAATACAAAACAATCGAGAGAAGGTTGAATCAGCGAACGGAGGGGAGAGGGGGAAGAACGAACGACGAAAAATAAAAAAAAACGGATAATAACGAGAGAGTCGGGAGAACTAGGCTGACGAAGCAGCACGGAACTATCGATCCTCTGATCGAATTGTCGAAGTGAACTGGTTTCTGCCGATCGGAACTGGATTCTATCCCGAAGCCGTTCGTAAGAGAAGAACACACACTCTCCCCAGGTATGTGGATTCCGACACGACACACACTCACCACACATACATTAGGTCCACGGTGCGATCGATTTCCTTGAGCTTCACATTATACAGTGTGTTTTCTAGCACCCGTACCCACTCATCACACATACATTAGGTCCACGGTGCGATCGATTTCCTTGAGCTTCACATTATACAGGGTGTTTTCTAGCACCCGTACCGAATCTACTGTTTCCACCATTAATGACATCACTACAGTGGATAGTAGTACTGATAACATCGATTTGAGTAACAGTTCTAATTCGACGACAGTTGTACCGAATATGAACATTTCCACCACCTCTTTGGCCACACTCCCTGCCAATCAGATAATGAGTCCTCAAAATATAATGACAATCCTATGGATTATTTGGATTTTGTTCATTGTAACTCTGATTGGTGGCAAAGTGTATCGACACTTCTTCAAATTAAGATTTCAAAGGCAGTGGTATTCTGAAATGGAACATCTTTTGCCGTCAAGTAGCTGTGGTGACGAAAAAAGTAAAACTTTAGAAATCGTTGATATTAGCGATCGTGGCTCGATCATGAGTGAAATCCCAAAAAGACAAAAATCTACAGTAGAAATTATTCCTCCAAAAGATGAATCAACATTAGATGAGGGTGTTATAAATGCAAATGCAGTTGTAGAAGACAGGAAATACGGAAATGCCATTCACTATCGTTTCCGGCAAGATAGTAACCATTCCTTTGACAAGATGATTAATCTTTTAGTACTCAACATGAAAGACAATCCTGGGGCTGTATTCTGGTCACTCTCTCTCTCTCTCGTCACTCTGTGGTGACGAAAAAAGTAAAACTTTAGAAATCGTTGATATTAGCGATCGTGGCTCGATCATGAGTGAAATCCCAAAAAGACAAAAATCTACAGTAGAAATTATTCCTCCAAAAGATGAATCAACATTAGATGAGGGTGTTATAAATGCAAATGCAGTTGTAGAAGACAGGAAATACGGAAATGCCATTCACTATCGTTTCCGGCAAGATAGTAACCATTCCTTTGACAAGATGATTAATCTTTTAGTACTCAACATGAAAGACAATCCTGGGGCTGTATTCTGGTCACTCTCTCTCTCTCGTCTCCGAAAATATATAGACAGAATATTTTTTCAATAATTGTAATGTGCGTGTGCGTGCGTGCGTGTGTGCGTGTGTGTGTGCGCATGTGCGTGTGCGTGTGTGTGTAGTTTGTCATATAATAATTATACAGCATAAAATAATTTTTTCTAGTTACCATTGATTATAATGTAATCCATTAAAATATGAAATACCATTACAGTAATATCTTAATTTTAATAAAAATTTCTGCTTTAGCATTTAAAATTGGAAAATTTTATTATTTAATATTTAATGCAATATTATTATTTGTATTTTTTCAAAAATTGTATAAATCTGAAAATTCTCAACTTGGGATTGCATAAGTTGGACAATATTTGGAATTAGCAGCATAAAATTAATATAGGTTGATAATCAAAAATTTGGCAACCTCGAGACCTGAGGATTGCCGGATTTTCGAAAATTCCAGATTTTTAGATATGTATATGCTGTATATACTTAACAGAAAAGGACTACTTGTATTAGTGCTTTAAAGAAATAAAATTAGACTATAAATGAAAAGCAAATGAAATTTTAATATTCAATAACTACATAAAAGACTGTAGTTGTTACAGAATGTTAATTCAGTTAAATAAAATAGTTCCTCAGAATTTTAATTCAATCAAATAAAATAATTCTTCAGAATTTTAACCTGTACTCTCGAAAAAAGTTAAAAGATTTTATATAATGCCAATAAGCAAAAAAAAAGCCAGAAAAAACACCAAAATGTTAAAAAAAAATTTCTAATGCCAACCATGTCTAAAAAAAGCCAAAAAGAGTTCATTTGGTGTCAAAAAAGCCAATCTGGCAACCCTAGTTGCAAGCATGACCAAACATCTGATTCTGGAGTACAGGCCCATTAAAACATAAATGGTGCCTCCAGAAAACAATGGCGTGCCAATGTAGTAAATTTAAAAAGTGCTCTGACATTCGTGTCGAAAAACTGATGGAACCAGAATATTGATTGCCGGATTTTTGTTATCAACCTGTAATGGAATAGAAATTTTGTCATTTAAATAATTTATGTATTTCTATTATCTTTTGATATTTTTGTTAACAAAAACAAAAATATTTATTTTTAGGAATATTTCCTCCAATGGAGTCAACAGATATTCATATACCTTGTCTTTCTTCTCTTGGTGAACCCTCATATCTTCCATCTAATTCTACTGAAATATCCACTAGCAAATCATGTCCCTGGGCTACATCATCTTCAGTTGTTCCTGTTTCATTTGCAGATGTTATGAGTGAACAACTTATTCATTCACTTATTGAGAAGGAAGAAAGGATATTGAATAAAAACCAAGAGTAAGTTTTTAACCTATATATTATCTTTTATTATATAATTTAAGACTAAATATTTGGAACTGAGATAAGTATTTTTAAATTCTGAATTATACAGAATAGTTCAATATACTGAAGATCCCCAAACTATAAAAGTGAAAGTGTGCTTATCAAAATGCATTTGCAAACTGTGAAAACATGAAAAATTTTCACATAAAATTTCTTTAATCTAACTTATCAGATAAAACATCTCAATAAAAATCATATCATATATATATATATATTATTGCATTAAAACAATTCTATAGATTGTATGGAATTCATGCTTTTAAGCCACTAAGCCAACTCAAAGTTTGAACAATTGGTAGACTACAGCTGATCAATATACTAAATATTATAGCTATTTGTCAAAAGTAAATTAATTTAAAAAATAAAAATTTCAAATTTTGACATAATCATAAAATATGTTTTATCATCATTCATCATCAGAATTTCTATTTCATCCACTGCTGGATATATATGCTTCCTCCTTTTGTTTCCAAATGTACCTATCTTATGTAATCTGCTCCACTAGGAATCAATTACTTATATCATCTCTCCATCATTTGTATTGCCTGCCAAGATGTCTTTTCCTTACTACTCCACTAGGTTGCCACTCCATAATTATCTTTGTCCATTGGTTATTGGTTTGTTTTATTATGTGGTCTATCCACTGTCACTTACTGTTTCTAACTGTTACCATTATGTTTTCTACTTTGGTTTGTTCTCTTATCCTTAAGACTGGTTTATAGTGAGACTCCAGAGTGGAATTTGTTACTTGGAGTTCATTTGGTTTGCCACATTTGATTGGCGTTGGTGCTGGACTATGAACTGCCAGCTCTTTAGCTGACTTTCAACACTGAATTCCCATTATTCAAAATACCGAGATTGCACAGTGTTCTTTTTGTTTATAAAATCCCATAACAAAAGTTTTGCTTCTATTTTGCTGCTTCGAAAATTAAAGAAATAACAAGTTATGCCTTTGATGTCAATGAAAATTTACCAAATATTTTGCTAGCAATGCTCTTGCATTGCAATGGCAAAATGATATTAATAGAAATTGATTCCTTGTATCTCTAAATGTTTTAAAATGTACGAAATTAAAAAAAAATTTTTATTTTAAAGTCAAGTGTTTTTGTTACTTTGTATTAAATTAATTTTCAGCCATTAAAAAATTCTTTTATAAATAAATAACCTTAGTAAATAATTTTATAAGTTATTAATAAAGCTTTTGTAAAGCATGAATAAAAACTTTAATAAAAGGTTCCAAAAACACTATGGCTTAAGCCCCATCTTCAGTGGCTACAAATCAAAAAAATACAATACAAATCTGTTAATTTAAATTCTATAATATCTTTTAATTTAAGATCAAAAATGTTGTGATGTGCTTTAATGGCTTCAATAAATTTCTCTATATTGCAATCAAACATTTAAATTCCCTCCATGTTTGTTCTTCTCAAAGGATTATAGTATAGTGCCACTCAACTCCCAACTCCAAAATAGAAAAACTTTCAACTCACGATGGAGGCCAGTGTTGACGCTGACTGGAGTTTGACTATAAACCATGATGCTAGCTTGAAACTCCAATGCCGGCTAGCAACCTTGTAACTCCATGGTGGAGGTGGACTATAAACCAGCCTTTATGTTGGTCTTGCAGTCCCTCCTGGTGAATTCTAACATATACCTTTCCATACTGCTTTGGATTATTACTAGTTTGTTACCTTTTCTTTATAAGGATCATGATTCACAGCCATATGTCATTACTGCTAGTATGCACAGGAAGAGTTTTCTTTTGAGGAATATCAATATCCTGTTGTCCCTTAGGAAGTTACTGTATCAGCCATATCTATGCCCATCTCAACTGCATCCTGTGTTGAATCTCTCTCATCTGTTCTCCTTGTGTTGCAATTACTTATCCTAAATACTTGTATTCTTCCATCCTTTCAATTATCTCGCCTTCTATCATCACTGGTTGCAGTTTTACTTTTGTGTTGAGCATTACCTTTGTCTTCATATACACTCATCCCTCGATTTACATGGTAGATATATTTCTGGAAAAATCCAAACCAAAAACATACACTCAGCCCTCGATTTACAAGGTAGATACATTCCTGGAAAAATTGTGCAAACCGAAACCATTTACACAGTAGATACGTTCCTGGAAAAATTGTGCAAACCGAAACTGCTATAAATGAGATGCAGAATTCATACAAAATAGAAGGATATGTTCAATTAAACTATAAATCGTGAAATCGATGTAAAGAAGATAAAGAAGAGTTGAAGATATGCTCTTTATAACAGTGTAAAATGAGATAAGGATTAAAGAAGAAAAAAGGATTGATTTATTAATTTTTAGACACAATTTAAGGATTATACTTTTCAATTTATTTTTGAAAATAAAAACAAACATTAATTAATACCGAAATACGGTACAAAAAAAAAAACTAATTAACAATAGCGCCACTGGTAGCTGAATGGGGCGCTGAACTCAGCAGAAAGGAATATTTGTTACAGAATTTCTAGAAACAAGATGATTCTTAACTCGACAGTTATCGTACGATTTAGAATGTAGGAAAATTGTATAAATAGGTGAGCTGCAAGCCTGAGTTAAGTTAATAGTGAGTGATAAGTTGTGAAAGCAGCGAAAGTGGACTAAGAAGAACTGTGAGTTATTCTGAAATAAAGACACAGTGAAAGTGGACTAAGAAGAACTGTGAGTTATTCTGAATTAAAGGCAAGCGAGACTTGGACAGTAAAAGTTAATAGTGAGCAATAAATTGTGAAAATAAGTGGACTAAGAAGAACTGTGAGTTATTCTGAATTAAAGACATAAATTAGTATTATGAGACTTAGACAGTAAAAGTTAATAGTGAGCGATAAATTGTGAAAGCGAAAGTGGAGGTAAAAGTTAATAGTGAGCGATAAATTGTGAAAGTGAAAGTGAACTAAGAAGAACTGTCGTTATTCTGAATTAAAGACATAGATTACTGTTGTATGAGATAATTATCAGATTTTGTATTGGATTTAGTTATAGTGAAACAAGATTTTGTTTTGTGTGTAAATAAATTGAACTATATGAAATATAGCTGTATTCACTTTTTATTAATCTCTACGAACTCGTAAACTATATAGTTGTATTCACTCTTTATTAATCTCTACGAACTCGTAAACCCACAGAACGTGATAATAAATATAAATGGCATAATGCAAAACAATCAAAATAAAACCCCAAAAAATTTTTTTTTCATTTAAAACCGTGTAAAAGCAAAACTATAAATTGAATACTGTGCAAATTGAGGGATAGGTGTAGTTCATTTGCAGTTCTATTTTCTCACTTTCTTGAGGACACTTAGCATTTCCTGTAGTTCATTCAGTATTTGAATGAACAGTACTCTGTCATCTGTAAATTTCAATGGTTTTATATTTATTTCTTTGTGTTCCCATCCATTTATTCATCAGAGATCATATTTCTTCTAGGCAGGTTGTGAACAGTTTCAGTGAGATGCTGTCGCTTTGACAAATTCCTTGTTGGATTTTTATATTCCTACTATCTTTATGTAATTGTTGCTTCCTCATAGATGATATGCAGTATTTCTCTCTACTGGTGGTCAATTCCCTGATTATCAATGGTGGACTTGGCTGCTGGGACACTAGACAATTATCCAGTGGGCTGGACCTAATGGGGCCAGTTGAGGCTTGTAACAATATAGGTATTAAATGTCCCAAGGCCTTGAATAAACATATATACGTTTTATATTATAATACGAAAGCATTTTTCCATTATTTTAATCAAACCATAGGGTTTAGAACATTAGTTATTAATTGCACATGAGCTCTCAAGCTTCAGCTTTCATAGAATAAAAGAATAATTTTCAAAGGACTTTATTAGCAAAGTCCCCAAACTTTTGGATCCTACTATGTATAAGGCAAAAATGAAAATATTAGTCAAAATAAAAGTGAAATGTATATAATATATACTCAATTATCTGAGTGTGGATTATCTGTGCTTAATTCAAGTTTTTTTAAATTTAGTTGCTTGATTCATAAAATTATGTACTATACAGGGTGGAAGAAAAGACTGTACCCCTCCAAATAATTTGATAACTATCATAGATTTCAAGAATTCTTAGTACCGTACTAACAAATAGGAAGTTATGGGTATGCTATCTGATGGTGATCTTCAAATGAACTGATTATGCAAATGAGTACACTTGCAAATCCTATCTCCATAGTCTACATAACCGTAACAGATAGGGAAAAATTTCGAATTACAAACTTGTTCAGCATTCAATTCTGAACCCTCTAAAAAAAGTTTATCAAAATCAGAAAAATAGTTCAGTCAAAAATGAAAAACATTTTTACATGCAAATGAAATGTCATATGCCCTTCCACATCTGGTTCTGGAAATTTCTAGAGGTTTCAACAACAATGTCATCTTCCTGTTCAATTGGCATAAAAAGCCAATTGAACAGGATTATTCACACATTCACAATTCAAATTTTTAACTGTCCAATATTAAGAGCCCATAAATCTGGTATAGCAAATTTGAAATTCCGAGGAAGTGGAGGGCTGAGTGAGCAGAGTTCATTTGAAATGATAACAGTAACACAATACAACTCTTTCCGTATCGGTATTGTCTGAAATATGTGTGAACACGAAGGGGCAAGTTGCATGCCTCATGCGGCTGTTGCACATTGAGGCATGCGTCATTCTGCGTACAACATTGCATGCAGAGAGGATTGTCTAAAATCTAAATGTAGCTTTAATGAAACTCGCAAAGCGTTGCCTGGAGTGGACAAGTCAAGGCTCTTTGGTGGCCTGGCCAGGGGGGCCCCGTGCTGCCTCTGATCAGCGTCCAATCCATTTGTTTGAAAATAATTCATTAAAGCATTCTCGAACTCTGATAGCAAAATGCGCACGTGATCCGTCTTGTAACAGGATTATGACAGCTGCTATTCCAATTGCCTGAGTTGCGGATAGAGCCAGTGTCAAAGCACGTCTTCGTATGACTGCCCATTAACAGGACTATAAAAAATTAAAATGTGTTTCAAACCCGCGAGGGCCGGAAAACGGAATGAAACGAAATTTATTTCTGTAAGAGTTCTTGACTAGTACTAAAACACAGTAAAAGGCTAGAGGCCAATGGCTAGCCATTATGGAGAAAAATGACCTCGAAGAAAGACGCGACGAAAGTATACCAGTTCGTTATTCTAATTAACGACGAGTTGGCATGGCAGCGTGGTTAAGCGGCAGACTTCCATGCGGTCGGCCCGAGTTCTATTTTTTTCATTTGGTATACCATCTTCATGGTACTTTCGTTCATTCTCGACGTTTAGCAGCTCCTCAAAAGTACTTTTCATTCAGAAGGGACAGGTCCATTCTGATTTAACTTGATTCTCACTACAACTATCTGATTGTGCAACCGATCAACTTCCGGCAGGCACAGCTCCTACGAGGAGTAGGCAAAACTTTATGGACTAGACTGTACATGTATAGTACAATGGCTGAATACACACTTAAATGACTGCCATGATCATATGCTATGGTGCTGTTAATGTGAATATTGTTCCTGTAGCTCCACATTATCAGAAAGAGAATCCCTCAGTATGAACATTTAAATTTATCATACATCAGTTCTTTAAAACATCCAAGATCAGGTCACTCACAAACAGCAACTGATGAGGCCACAACAACTTTCATTCTTGCATAATAACAGTAGCAGCAATAAGATCATCACAGCATGCATCAAGCAGTAATGATGCAATCTTCAAGACCTATCATTACTGCTTGTACAGAGATTTCTACTGACACTGAAGGTTGTGAGGAACTCCATCCAACATCATGCTCAACTGTATTTGGGTGCTGATGAAAGACGTTATGAGAACATCCTTGATTAGTTTTTGCTTATTGATTAAGCTCTGTATTTTCAGTTTATTGATTTAGAGTACAGGTTGACTATTCAAAAATCCAGAATTTTTGAAAATTCTGGATTTTTGATGTGTGTGTGTATATATACTGTATATATTTAACAGAAAAAGACTACTTGTACAATGCTTTAAAGAAATAAAATTTAATACTAAATGAAAAGCAAATGAAATTTTATTGTTAAATAAGTAAATAAAAGACTGTAGTTCTACAGAATGCTAATTCAACTAAATAAAATAGTTCCTCAGAATTTTAATTCAACTAAATACAAGTAGGCCTTGATTGGTGCGAATAATGGGTTCCGCAAATTTCTCGCACTATTCGAATTCGCAGTATTCGAAGTATTAACTATATGTAAATATATGATATTTGTTCTTGCTTTGAATCGAAGTATTAACTCTACGGAAAATATGGTAATTGGTTCTTGCTTTGTGAGATTCCGGCCATTAGCCAACCTTCACGATGTTAACCACAATAAACTTAACACTAACTGTTTAAAAAATATTTATTTTCAGCAATACTAACTTAACACTAACCTGTGAGATTCCGGCAATTAGCCAACCTCATGGTAATTGGTTCTTGCTTTGTGAGATTTTGGCCATTAGCCAACCTCATTGAATAACGCCACAATACTAACTGTTTAAGAAATATTTATTTTCATATTTTACATCAGTGTTCATCATCTAAATTAATAATTTACCAGGAATTTAGATTCCGGCCATTAGCTAACCTCACGATGAATAACCACAATACTAATCCGGCCATTAGCTAACCTCACGATGAATAACCACAATACTAACTTAACCGGCCATTAGCTAACTTCACAATGAATAACTACAATAAACTTAACACAAATTAACTCTATGGAAAATATGGTGATTGGTTCTTGCTTTGTGAGATTCTTAACTCTATGGAAAATATGGTAATTGGTTCTTGCCTTGTGAGATTCCAAATTAACTATATGTAAAATATGGTAATTGGCTTTTGTGAGATTCCGGCATTAGCTTTAGCTAACTTCACAATGAATAACTACAATAAACTTAACACTAACTGTAACTATATGTAAAATATGGTAATTGGTTCTTGCTTTTTGAGATTCCGTCTATTAGCTTCGAAGTATTAACTCTATGTAAAATATCGTAATTGGTTCTTGCTTTGTGATATTCTGGCCATTAGCTAAAACCACTATGGTAATTGGTTCTTGCTTTGTGAGATTCTGACCATTAGCTAAGTTCATAGTAATATGGTTCTTGCTTTGTGAGATTCCGGCCATTAGCCAACCTCATGTAATTGGTTCTTGCTTTCTGAGATTCCAGCCATTAGCTAAGTTTCACGGATTGGTTCTTGCTTTGTGAGATTCCGGCCATTAGCTAAGTTTCACGAAGGTTCTTGCTTTGTGAGATTCCGGCCATTAGCCAACCTTCACGATGTTAACCACAATAAACTTAACACTAACTGTTTAAAAAATATTTATTTTCAGCAATACTAACTTAACACTAACCTGTGAGATTCCGGTGGTAATTGGTTCTTGCTTTGTGAGATTTTCAATTAGCCAACCTCATGATGAATAACCACAATACTAACTGTTTAAGAAATATTTATTTTCATTTTTACATATTTTGTTCATTATCTAAATTAATAACTTACCAGGAATTGTGTCTCATACTATAGTCAAACCAACCGCCAAATCAAAACCAAAGTAAAAATCAATTATCATCAATTTTTAATCAATCAATAATCTTTATCATAACAAAACTGAATAATAGTAATGTTAATAGCTAACTGCAAAAAAGCCCATCTTTTTGGTGTTTTACCCCTTCAAAGCCAAGCGACTGTTCTTGGACTGCTACTTGTCCAGTTTTACTAACTGAAAATTAACATTAATTTGTTAATTGACATCATAAAATGGTACTAACCGAAAATTAACATTAATTTGTTAATTGACATCATAAAAGACGAAAATTAACATTAATTTGTTAATTGACATCATAAAAGGGAATGGACTTTTGTTAGTAAGACTGGTCTATACTTACAACTTGCATTAATTGAATATTTGCTCGCACTAAGTGAAAAATAGTATAATTTTTATAAGTCACACTAATCGAATATCGCATTATTCAAACTCACACTAATCGAGGCCTACCTGTATAGTAATTCTATAGAATTTTAATTCATTACTGTATCCTTGAAAAAAGTTAAGAGATTTTATATAATGTCAATAAACAAAAAAAAAAACCAGAAAAATGCCAAAATATTAAAAATAATTCTAATGCCAACCATAGACATTATTTAAATAAAAAAAGCCAAAAAGAGCTCATTTGGTGTCAAAAAAGCCAATCTGGCAACCGTGGTTGCAAGCATGATCAAACGTCTGACTCTGGAGTACAGTGCTATCAAAACAAACAGCACCTCCAGAAAACAATGGCACGCCAACGTGGTAAATTTAAAAATGCGCTCAGACATTCATGCTGGAAAACTGATGGAACCAGATTATTGATTACTGGATTTTTGATAGTCAACCTGTATTAAGGTCGTGACACACTGAACGCGAAGTGGAGCGGAGTGAAGCAAAGATGACAGAAAAATTTGCCTCCTTTGCTTCGCATTGCACCGCACCGCAGCCTGTCTACAATGCAATCGGAAATATATTTAGTTAAAGCTGTTTTTAACCTTTTCAATTCATATTTCTCCTAATACGAATAAACAAAAGAAAAAAGACTAGCGGGAATAGAACTCGGGCCGACCGCACGGAAGTCTGTCGCTTAACCACGCCAACTCGTAGAACTCGGGCTGACCATGGCAGTTTGCTGCTTAACCGCGCTGCCACGCCAACTCGTAGTTAATTAGTATAACGAACTGGTATGCTTTCGTTACATCTTTCTTCGAGATCATTTTTCTCCATAATGGCTAGCCATTGGCCTCTAGCCTTTTAACTGTCTTTTAATACTAGTCAAGAACTCTTACAGAAATAAATTTCGTTTCATTCCATTTTCCGGCCCTCGCGCCCTCTCCTTGTCAGTTTCAGTCTATCCATGATTTAGACGTATGCATGCAAGCGGAAGGATTTTCATACAAACTTATCCATCACAGCAAGCACAAGGAAAAATACTTATGATTATCAAATCATCTATTTTATTAAACAAACAGTGAAGTCGTAGTGAGGCAAGAATTTTTGCAATTGTTCAAACCACGAATGCAAATCATGATGCCTTATCTGTTGTCACAACATTCTCATATTCCTCACATTAACAGCACAAAGCCATAATTTTGGTTTTACCGCCAGCAATATTCAAGTACAATTCCAGAAATATTTCAGTCTGTTAGGATTATCAAAATAAGTCTTTTTTGCATTCTATACGCCCCTTTCCAATCAGGGAGATTACTAAAAGGTGAGCTAGTTCCAACCACAGGCTGCATCTACATCTATGATGGGGGCCGGATGGTGAAGGACGGGGATCGCCGGGCCGGGCCCAGAACTCCAAATATCTTTCCAGGAAATGACCGGATGGCCGAGTAGCATGCCAACATGTTACCACTCAGCCATCCGGTCACCTAAGGGAAAAGACTATCAAACCTCATCTTTTTATCGTCACTCGATGAAAATTTCTGGAATTTGTAATCTGAATAAAAATGCAGTAATTTTTTTTTTTTTTTACAGTATTACAGCTTCTTTTCTTCAACATATCGATAATACATGGGTGTGATATGTTGATATATCAATATCAAAATTTTAGAATATCGATAATTTATCATTGATACGCAACCTTACCCGTGAGAATGGAGTGCAATCATTCCCTTAAGGTTACGAGAGTAACCGCAACCCATCTAGTGACACTCTGTATATAGCCAGCCTTTCCTTCTGTTCCTCTCCAGTACTGGATGTCTACGGACGTGCATTTTTTTTTTTTACAAAATTTATGTACTTTTGTAAAAAAAAATTTTTTTTGTGAAAAATAAATTTCAATTTTTACTATAAATTTTTAAATACTTATACATATTCCTTAATGATTTAAAGTACACATGTAATGCAATATAGATGTTTTGAGAGAGGAAAAAATACATGTTTATAATTTTGATATTTTACAGGATTCATTATTATTATTCCCATTAGTTTTCTAGTCTGATTAGTGCAATTTTGATATATGCGGTGTATTGCGACTTGTGAGGATTTATTAACCGCACTAATCAAGGGATTGCTGTATTATGACAAAGGCTATATGATTAAGATACTAAGAAATATAAGTAGAATGGTAAATATGAGTAAATCCACTATTCATAATATAATTTCAAATATCGGGAGACAAATCTACTCGTTAAGATATGGAAGAGGATATCACTATCAGTATGAAAAAAACAGCAGATTAATAAAGAAAAATTTATTAGTTCATCACAAGTATCAAAAAATTTATTATTAACTTAAATAGCCTATCAGTCTTCATAAAGTGTAAAAATTAGCCAAAAACTTCATGAATTGTACATTTCAAATATTTCACTGAAAACAGCTTTAAGGATAAATTTTGTTATTTATGTATTCAATTCTAAATGTATGCTTTGACTAAATCAGAAGTGTGTTTGGCATCTAATATGACATATTTGGATATACATTATTATTAAATCAGAATATAGTTATGACATATTTGGATATACATTACTATTAAATCAGAATATAGCTTTAATGCATTGATATAGCTTAAATAAAATGCACTCTTTTGTTATTTATGTATTCAATTCTAAATGTATGCTTTGACTAAATCAGAAATGTGTTTGGCATCTAATATGACATATTTGGATATACATTACTATTAAATCAGAATATAGCTTTAATGCATTGATATGGCTTAAATGAAATGCACTCAGTTGTTTATTTCAAAATTATTAATTTGTTTCAATTAGTTTTATTTAGTTAGATTAAGTGTAATTTAATAATTAGGCAAATGATATATTTGATTCTTATATAATTTAGAACTTTTACTATGAAAACAAGAGAATTCAAACATATCATAATCTTTTATTTTTTACAGCTTCTTTTAAAGTATTTTCTATATTTTCATAATTATTTTCAATTGCTTTATCAATTGCTGTTTTACCATCACAATCACATATTGTAGGATCACTACCAGATAATAATAATATTAGGCAAATGATATATTTGATTCTTATATAATTTAGAACTTTTACTATGAAAACAAGAAAATTCAAACATAATATCATAATCTTTTATTTTTTACAGCTTCTTTTAAAATATTTTCTATATTTTCATAATTATTTTCAATTGCTTTATCAATTGCTGTTTTACCATCACAATCACATATTGTAGGATCACTACAATATGTGATTGTGATGGTAACTGAACAATTTCATAATTTCCTTTGAATGCAGCTCGATGTAAAGGTCTGAACCACCTGAAGATAATAATAATAACTGAACAATTTCATAATTTCCTTTGAATGCAGCTCGATGTAAAGGTGTGGCACCACCTGGAGTCTTGGCATTGGGATTTGCACCAGATTTCAACAACAACTTACAAACTTCCAATTGATTATTTCTAGCTGCATAATGTAAAGCAGTATATCCAGAAGAATCTCTAACTGAGGGGTCTGTATTTTTGTCTATTAAAAGTTTTACTTTATCATAATCACCATATAAAGCAGCTGACCAGATACCTTTTTCAAAATCAATTTCCTCTAATGTCTGATGTACTGAGGGAACTGCAGAATGACAATTACTTGTGTGTAGGGATGTGTGTTGATGATTCAAAATCAATTTCCTCTAATGTCTGATGTACTGAGGGAACTGCAGAATGACAACAATTACTTGTGTGTTGATGATTATGGCTGGAATTCATTATCTAAGAAAAATAATTTTCAATTTAATTATAATTATCAATATTAATTAATTAAAATAATACTAATTGCAGTTTACAAAGTAACAATTCTTTTACATCAATAAAATTAATAGTTTCATAGATAACTCCGATTTAGATGAATTCCTTTTTCTTCTATTTCAAAATTAAATTTATTAAATTGATATAAAAATATTTCAAACAAATATAAATTTTAGAATCAATAAAATTCAAATAATAAACAGAACATAACTTAGTGGTGGATATGAAAATAATCTTAAAAGAAATACAATCACTCCCCAATTACATAGTTTTGAGTTCTGCAATTTCAGAGATACATATATAAATATTAAATACTGTTCTCATATCTATAAAAAGCACATACAAACTATATTAAACATTTTACTTTTTATAAAAATAGCACAGGCCTTAATTTTCATATCCATCCTCATTATTTTTATCTAGCCATTCCATTTATCAACATATACAGTAAGACCTGTATAAGACGACCACCATCCTTACCAATCAAAACTGGTCGTTTAATACAGGTTAATTATAATACAACATGTTTAAATGAAACAAAATTGAAACTTATGTTTTTGTTATAAATTTTTATCTAGCCATTCCATTTATCAACATATACAGTAAGACCTGTATAAGACGACCATCATCCATTCCAATCAAAACTGGTCGTTTATACAGGTTAATTATAGTACAGCATGTTTAAATGAAACAAAATCGAAACCCTCATAAACTAATTGATTAAACAATCTTAATTTTATTATCCATGGAATAACTTGCAAAGTCGCAGTTTAGAATGACGAGTAATAATTCTAATTATAAGCTAAACCTAATGTCTAGCGACTCTGTTATACCTAAATTATATTATAGAAAACAAATTTTATTATAAAAATCATATTTTAATTTTAAAGAATGTAAGAAAAAATAAGTTTTTGTATTTAAAATTAAAATTTCTTTCAATATACTAGTGTAATACTAAACAAACTTACTTCTTGAATAGTCTGCTGCAAGGGATAACTTGTATGATAGAAATTTCTGAAATCACAAGACGACAATCTCTGAAAAATATATTATACATTTTAAATATAATTAATATATATGCAGACCATGTTTTCCATAATTTATCTTAATATAATAACTATTTTATAAATTTTAAATAAAGATAGTATAAAATAAATTATGATTTCTTTAACTTAAATAAATTACTTTTCTAAAAAATCAAAGGAAACAAATATGTTACAATATAACAATGTTATTTTCAAGCTAAAAGTGAAATTTCTTTGATATTTAAATATTTGTTACTGAAAATTGAAATATATATTCTATCTTTAGCTTTCAAATTCTATAAAAAGAAATATTAACATAATTAGCAATAATATGATCTATTTAATATAAATCAAGATGTAACAATGTATGAATAATATTTATTATATATTAAATTATAAGGTATTAATCAGATATTTCAATATAATCTAAAAATATTGAAACTACTGCAGTGAAATTATGATTATAGTAAATGATGATATTCAAATATAATTAATGGTCATAAAAGAATTTGGCAAAAATTATGTTTTATGAAATATTGAATAGTAGTTCAATATTTTCTTTATTGAAATACAGTTCTATATAAAACATTGTTTTTTTTTTTTCAATTTATGGTTCAATTAATGTTATATATGATTTTGTGTGGATTCTGATGATATAAGATAAAAGTTTTTTTCAAAGATAAAAAAATCTTCAATTGATATTTTATAATTTATAATGCAAATAAGAATTACCTATTCTTCTATGTATATATGTATCGGATATTTCAACATTACGTTTCTACTTATTCAAATTAATTAAATATAACTGCCAGATAATCTAATAGTCCCAATCAAACAGAATACACGATATATTTCTTTCGATATGATGTAGAATATATTGCAAAACAGAAAAATCTCGAAAAGTAGGATCTGGGAATTATAATGATAAACGCTAGGGTTTCAAGATCTGTAAACATAGTCTTGGAAACGAAAATTATATACATTTAAATAGACATACAGATAAAGAACAAACATAAATAATGATTTATTATTCGAAATTTGTACCATAGATGATTTCACAACATCTAATACACCTCTTCGAAACAAGGAGAATGCCATTTTCTTAAGACTTCTGTTGTTCACCTTCTACTCCTAGTCTTCGACATTCATTGCCGTCACTATCATTGCTTTAATTCTAAAATATACTAACATTCATGGCTTATCTCAAATTTAGAAATGTAAACTTGCAATTATTTTATTAAAAAACTTTAATCAAATTTTATTTATAATGATGAAAGATAAAATAAAATTATATATTTTATTTATAGAGAAAAGTTTCTTGTCATTACTTTTTAACATAAATGTGTTCAATTACGATTTTGTTTAATTAAATTATTTATCTGCATTTCATATAATTACAGAATAAATTTAAAAGTAAAACTTTTTTGAAGAATTCGAACTTTTATAAAAATTATGACAATTTCAATATTATAAAGATAAGCGCCATCTGTCGGAAAACAAGTATTAAATAAAAACTGAAAACATCGCGTGGAGGGAAGTAGTAGTGCTTGAATCATGTTTAATACTTAATTGTTTAATCAACAGAACAAATTGTCGATTATGGCTACCATGGAAAGGCTTATTAAGGCATTCGACGCCTTAAAAGTTATTCAATCGCCAAATACTACTGATGATTCCTCCAAGTAAGATCAACTTACGTTTCTCCACTAAATTTCGGCAATTATCCAAAGTTTATATCAAATTTATGCTTCCTGTTGTATTTCTCACATTCTATAATTTAAATTGCACACTGTTCTTAAATTTAATAACGAATGATAAAAAAAAACAATAGGAGGTGATCATTAATCTCCTTTATTAGATAAAATATGTTTTTGTGAACAGAATTCTTAAAATTATTTACTTTTGGAATTAAAACCCACATCTTTGCATTAGTCGGTCTGTTTCATTTATAGTTTGTCAAAAAGCGATAAGAGTTTAGTTTTCAGTGTATATGAGTTGGAATCTGTTATATTCCTTTTACCTATTTATATTAAAATATATGCATAAACTAGATAAGTCAGTCATAAATTGTTGTAGATATTCTTTCTAAAAGTTTAATAAAATACATAAAAAGAAACAGATAAATGGTTCTATATAATATATAGTATTAAGTGTTTTAGTGGGTCTGTTTTTATTTAAACAGTTCAAATACTATTATTATTTGTAATTTTATTACTGGCAAAGCTTTCATGCCTGATGATTAACATGTGCAATTCTATAAAGTATAACATGTATAATTAAAAGTATAAATTATTAAAATATTTCTAAATTAAATGCTTTCTTTACAAAATGTAGACTAATAAATGCACTAAACAGGATAAGATAAAGGAAATCATTGAAATTGCACAAATGTTGGCCTGTAAAAACATGATTATGGAAAATAGTTTCCTGATTTTTTCACTTTGAGAACCAATCTGTAACAGAAATAAGGGTTCTAATATATTTTAGAAAAAAAAAACTCCATTTTATAATTATTTATCAAAAAATAAAATAAAACTGCATTTTTTGCAGTAAAATTTGATTTTCACTAAATGTTTTGAACACTAATAAAATGAAAACTCCAGCAAGGATCTTGGAAGTTCAACTTTGAAAATATATTAATTTAAATCCTCAATACTTATTTTATAAACTACACATCTGTATTTATAATTTGCACTACATGAGCAGTCATAAACATTTTATACAAAATTATATTTTTTTATTGTATAATGTTTTGGTACTTTTGTACTCTGTTTAGTATAATCAGAACTAAAAGACAGCATTATTTATGACATGGCACACACATTCTAGAACAAACATTTCAAAAATTGCACAATTTAAAATGAATTTACAGATTGTGTGTCGCATTGCTATGGCTACAAAAATTCAGACTAGTTGCTGGAGTATGCTTTTAATATTTCATATTTATATCTTACATAGTAAAAATATCTAAAATGACACCTGCTCAACCAGACATAAATGCTTAGCTATATAATTAAATACACTGTATATCTGTACACTTTTATAATTAACATTATGAGAATGTTCTTAATCTCAGAAATTCTTATTTACTGTTAAGTGCCATGCTTTTGACACATTATCAGCTGATTGTACATTAATAATATTACCTTCTTTCATTTGCTTTAGTTAGTTAGTCTCATATGTGAGATTTTGGTTGTTTACCACATGTCTTATGATCCTGACATCTTTCTAGTCAGTTGTTTTGTCTTAATATGTTAGTTTTTGCTGATACCCAATATAAACTTACCTGTCCTGATGTAATTATTGTGATTTCTTCTGGTCACCCCTATACAGAATTATTCTACATTACTATTGTTTGTAAGTATATTTTATCTGATATACTCCACTTCTTTGATTGTGGATCTACTTTTCTCTGTTATGTCTTAACCTGTTAAAGATAATTGATCTTTTAAATGCAACCTTTTTATTCTTATTTCTATGTAAAATATAAGCATGAAACATCAAAAGCATACTCCAGCAATTAGTTTTAATTTTTGTAGCCATAGGAACGTGCCATACAGAATATATAAATTCATTTTAAATTATTTTGAACTGTTCTAGAATATGTTCGTTATGTCATAAATATTTTTTAATTCTGATTTTATTGAAGAGGGTACAAAAGTACCAAAAACATTATACAAAAATAAAATATAATTTTGTTTGACTGCTTGTTTATACTGCTAATTATAACTACATATTAGAATTTAATTTTAAAATTAGTATTTGTATATTTCCTATTATAAGACTGAATCCATTTAATGATTTCTGTATCAGCATTATTTATGCTCTTGACAACTATATATTTGAAGATTTAAAAAAAAAAATTACAGGAATATAGTCTGAAAGATATTTATAGAACCTCAAAATAACATGAGAGCAGCATTTCTTTCTTTAAACACAAAATAGAACTTTATATCAATCTTACATTAGGCTTTGGTCCCAACTGTTCCATTAACCAGGCAAAATTAGTAATCATCTGCAAACCTTTAAATATATTTTCACATACAGGGATCTGAAAACAGTAAAAGTTACAGAATTATAATTAATATAGCACTAATATACAGGAATTAACATAAAAACACTTTATTAACTGTTGAAAACAACATTTCACTTAATAAAATGTTGTTTTGTGTTAATTCCTGTTTATTATTGTTGTATTAATTGGTTTTTATATTGTTTTATAAGATTAAGCAGTTATTGTTTAAGTTTAATGTTTACAGAATTCTGTTAGACAACAGGACAGTCTTAGCTGAAATGCAGAACTATTGCTGCTTATTGGCCCAAATGATCTGACAATTACCAATACTGTTTCACAAACAGATTAGACTTTCAATTGATTCATGATTGCACTAGTATAGTAGGAAACCAGAAGGCTAACCAAAAGAAAAAGAAAAATTTTAGCAAAAAATTTAGAAAAATCTAGAAAATTTTAGCTAAAAAATCCTTTGAACAGAATATGTTCAAATATTCTTCTCACTATAGTTTGACATATATCTGAAAAATATCATCCTTTAGTGTTAGCAAAATTATTTGACAACAGCAGCATGTATTTTTTTATCCAGGATTGAGATTGCTCTTCTTATTAAACATAGCACATCCAGTTATTGGATAGCATAGCTTATTATATAGGTCATGAAGATTTCCAACACTATACTTCTTCCATCTCAAGGATAGCATAATTGGCCCCTGTCGGCTTGATGAGAAAGGAATCTCGTACCATTTGGTCTTCTCTTATAACATTCATAATAGACTGAAGCTGAAAGGGTAACTATCATTGCTAGCTACTAGTGGCTATGTCCATTATATCAATCATAAAATCAAATGCAATGTACAACACAATAGTTACATAAAAGAAACATAAGCAGCTCTGGATGCTGATTTTTCTGGTAATCAACAAACAGCCAATGCCTATAAATCCTATAGATTGATAGTCTTTAGACTATTTTGACCCCCATTGAAACATTAAAATAACACACTAAATCTATATCAATACCTGATGACCAAGCATTCCATCTTGAAGCTTATCTAGCCAATGTAGTGCTCAATATTGTAACTGCAATATTTCTCATTCCATTCTATCCATTCATGTGTGATGTAACCAGAATTCTTTTTTATTCTGAGTTGCATTCTTCTGTCCTACTTTTCTTCTACCCCTATTATACTCCTTGTCCACTCTTCCATCAATTGAATGCCATTGCAGACTATTTATAGATCTAGGGTTCTGACTGACAGAGTGGATGACTATAATCTTGTGATGGAAAAATCTGTTATGGATCTTATTGCTTTGTCATGAGATGTATACTGTTTAACTGCCAATGTTCTCCATTTTCATACTTGTACATAAGATCTTCTGTATCTGCAGATTCTTATTAACATTAAATATCACACAGTTTAGCAGAAAGTTCACTGCTAAACTGTGTGATATTTCACTGGACACAGTTTAGCAACTATTAGATTAAAATATCAAGATTATGTAAATGTAAGTGTAGCGGAAACAAAAGCGTAACTTAAAAGTACAAAAGCTAAAGGAAAATTAGCCAGAATTAACAAAGCGCAATATAAAATGATCTGATAATGTCTGAAACCACCCAAAGCGGGTAAAATATCGTCAGTTAATATTAAAAAACGAGATTGCTTCACTAAAGGTAACTGGTCTTTGTAATCTCTACTCTGTAGTTTAAATTAACATAGGGTTTTCACTTAGCTTCAATTTACTAATGTCCTGCTACATTTATAGTGAATTCCATTAGAATTAGGATGATTGAAACAAGTGCCATTTTATATAAAAACAACTGTTTTATTAAAAATCAGATAGCTGAGAGAGAAGATTTTAAGAATGAACAGATTAAGAAGCTCTTCTGCAAACTTGCTTTTCACCCATATCCTCTTTTCTTTCTTCAACTTTTCAGCTGTTATCACCCATATTCCCCTCCCTTTTAGTCTCTAGTGCCCTCTTTTCTATTCGTTAATTGATTGAATAGAGTCTTGTTCTCATTCTACAAATCTGAAAGCTATTTCCTGTAATTACTCCCTGAATGATTTGATCAACTCGATTGAAGATGATTAATTTAAATGGAAAGCTTATTTTAATAAATATTGCACCAAAATAGCCATTTTAAAATTATGGGAAATTTTTTTTTTAAATTTAAATCCTGCAATGTTTAACTTTTTTCAAATTACATATATTTTATTATATATATATATGTAATAAGTTAGAAATCAGCTGTACTTCAATATGAAACACCTCAAACACCTCACTGTGTCAGTTGATGTGTATGCTTTATCCAAGTGACTTTTATAGTCCCGAGCTTCTCATTTGCATAAGTCGTGCAACAAGTTCAAAATTTCTTAGTTTACAGAGCAATCAATTCATATCATCCTCTACAAATTATTTACTGAATAACATATCAATAAGAGATCATTCTTATATTCTCACATCGGATCAATGGTAAATTATTTGGAATAGATGACATCAAGAGCTGAGAGAGTTTGTCAGGAGATGGATTTCTGGTCTGTAACATGTAACTTCTAACTGATGAGATGGAGAAAATGGGTTAACTCTTAAACTAAAAGTCTGTCCAGATTTGCCAAGAGGGCTCGTAGCTATGCAGATAGCCCACCTGGGTGTTCTAGTATCAGTTATGTCCAATAAAGTCTCCATAATAATCAATATGTAAGCTTCCCGAAATGGAATTCTGCCATAGGTCGCCATGGTCTAACTGGTTAAGGCATTGGGGTGGTAGTAGTAGTAGTAGTAGTGGTAGTAGTAGTAGTAAGTAGTAGTAGTAGTAGTAGTAGTAGTAGTAGTAGTAGTAGTAGTACAACGAGTGAGACGGAGTATAGTCAATAGTAGTAGTAGTAGAATAGGGAGGGTGCTATTCGCCCAAGCACTGTAATCAACATTGGGTCTATTGTGCACCCCCAATCAAATCATCCCAGAAGAAGTCCCGTCTTTTCTATTGTGCACCCCCAATCAAATCATCCCAGAAGAAGGCCTGTCTTAGAAAAAACGACAGTATATTCTTTCCCCCAATCAATTCATCCCAGAAGAAGGCCTGTCTTAAAAACAAACGACAGTATTTTCTTCAGTGGATCCTCGGGAACAGGAAAATACATCCCCAAGAAATCACGCCTAAGCCACGTAAGGGCCACATATTCACACAAAATGTGAAGAGGAGTTTCCTCCTCATATTGACATCTTCTACACATAGGACTATCAGCAAGCCCAATCAAGAGAAGATGTCTTTTAAGATGACAGTGCCCTATAAGAAGCCCTGTAACAATCCTAACTTCATATTTGTTCAGGGAAAGCAACTTTCTGGTTCGCTGAGCACAGCAACCCAAAATGAGAGCCTTCGCCTGCCTAAGACCAGAGGTAGACCTCCAGAAGGCATGATGCTGAGCCGCCAACCAGTCCCTGACA
>AYEL01089179.1:0-32682 GCA_000484575.1 Olivierus martensii | reverse complement strand
TCTAAACTAGTATGGGAATGCCACCTTCTCATTGGGAAACTGGCCACCAAGAACAGGGTACAACTGGTTTGGGTACCGGGACACAAGGGGATTGGGGGTAACGAGGTTGCTGATAAGCTTGCCGGGGAAGGGGCTTTTCGCCCCTTCTCTGGACCTGACCCTGTCCTAGGCATTGGTTCGGAAGTTCCATACTAGTTTAGAATACTAGTTTAGTCCAAAGAAGGGGCGAAAAGCCCCTTCCCTGGCAAACTTATCAGCAACCTCGTTACCCCCAGGAAGGTGAAGGTGGCATGTGTCCTATAGGAAGCCCTGTAACAATCCTAACTTCATATTTATTCAGGAAAAGCAACTCTCTGGTTCGCTGAGCACAGCAACCCAAAATGAGAGCCTTCGCCTGCCTAAGACCAGAGGTAGACCTCCAGAAGGCATGATGCTGAGCCGCCAACCAGTCCCTGACAACCCGCCCAAAGACATCTGAACCAATGCCTAGGACAGGCTCAGATCCAAAGAAGGGGCGAAAAGCCCCTTCCCTGGCAAACTTATCAGCAACCTCGTTACCCCCATTCCCAATGCCACCTTCTCATTGGGAAACTGGCCACCAAGAACAGGGTACAACTGGTTTGGGTACCGGGACACAAGGGGATTGGGGGTAACGAGGTTGCTGATAAGCTTGCCGGGGAAGGGGCTTTTCGCCCCTTCTCTGGACCTGACCCTGTCCTAGGCATTGGTTCGGAAGTTCCATACTAGTTTAGAATACTAGTTTAGTTCCCATACTAGTTTAGAAACAAATCGGGAATTATCAAGTGCTTTAAGAGCAGCCTGACTGTCAGATAGGAAAGGCATTGGGGTGCTAGCCCAAAGATTCCAGTTTGAGTCTGGTGCGGTGGAAAAATTTTATTTCGGGATTGGGGGTAACGAGGTTGCTGATAAGCTTGCCGGGGAAGGGGCTTTTCGCCCCTTCTTTGGACCTGAGCCTGTCCTAGGCATTGGTTCGGAAGTTTGTTCTTGGTGGCCAGTTTTCCAATGAGAAGGCGGCATTCCCATACAATCGGGAATTATCAAGTGCTTTAAGAGCAGCCTGACTGTCAGATAGGAAAGGCATTGAGGTGCTAGCCCAAAGATTCCGGTTTGAGTCTGGTGCGGTGGAAAAATTTTATTTTGGGAAAATGAATTTAAAAATTATAGTATAATCATTAATTACTAGATGGCACCACCTTAATTCTAAATTCTTAAATTTAATTAATTAAATTATTAACTCAACAGATGGTGGCACCATAGCATTAATTCAAAAATAGCCAAGGAAGTCCATGTAAAGATCAACAATGAGGAGATTGAGGTGGTCAACAGCTTCACCTTCCTGGGCTCCAAGGTAGACTGCAATGGCGACTGGCACCCCGAAATCACATGAAGAATTGCCCTCGGGCACACAGCGATGGTCAACATGGACCCAATTTGAAGGTGTAAGGACGTCTCAATCACCACCAAGCGCAGACTGGTCACCGCCATTGTGTTTCCCATTGCCACCTACGGGTGTGAGACCTGGATCCTAACAAAGGCAGACAGGAGAAAGATTGACGCGTTTGAACTGTGGTGCTGAAGAAGACTCCTGAGGATCCCCTGGACAGCGAGGGTCACCAATAAGTCAGTCTTGGAGCACATCAATCCTGAATTTTCCCTGGAAGGTAAGATCACCAGGCAGAAGCTGACTTTTTTTGGTCATGTGATGTGGGCCAACTCGCTGGAGAAGGATGTGATGCTGGAGAGGATGAGCGGAACAAGACCTAGAGGAAGACCGAAGACCCATTGGCTGGATAAAATCAAGAAGGACACGGCCAAGAACATCGAGGAACTGCAGGAATTGGTCAAGAACAGGAAGACATGGAGGGACATGACCCATAGAATAGCCAAGAATCAGACACGATTGAATGGCTAGGATTGATTGATTGATTGAATCATTAGAAAAATTTGATTTAGACTTTGTCTGCTAGGGGAAGTTTGGCTGTATTGTTTGGTTAATTTGAAATTGTAATAAGTGTTTGAAGAATTCACTAGATTCAATCACTGATTTAACTGAGTGTAACAAATTTAAGATTTCAAAGGCTCTGAATATCTGTTAAATTAACAACTACTGAAATGATGCCAACATAACATACATAAAGACAAGTAGCTTTTTGATTGTATGTAATTTTTATTCCATGTGTTATTTTGTTGGCATAGTTTGCATTTAAAATTAATTAGCTTATTAAAATTGGCAACATATAAAAATTAAAACAGATTTTTAATCAGTATAAATTTTCACCTAGGCGTAAGCCTGCCATTAATTAAAGGCTATATATAATTTGAAATGTTATCAATTTTTTATATTTATTATTATTGACAGAAACATATTGCATTTATCCTGTTTTATAGACAATAGACAGAAGATTTTGAAAGGGATTAAAATTCTTTTGTTTCCAAGTCATGTATAATGAGATTATCATATTGTGCATTCCTACGTAAAGTTATGCAGGAAAAAATAGAAGTAAATAGCATTGAAAAATTAAGTACCTATTTTTAGGGAAGAAAGAAAAGCTCTTCACCTTATTGGAATGCTATAAGCACATATGAATTAATTTGTATAAATTCTATTTACCAATATCTTATTAATCAGTTTGAAATTTATCTGATCTTTGAAGCATTAAATCATTTCTATTTCTAATCTACTGAAAATTGATGCATAAATTTATCATATGTTACTATTTGGTTTTTGTTACTGATAATTCATTTCATAATTTTAAAATATTTATGATATATAATTTCTTAATTACTTTTTCAGATATTAAGTTATTGATCAATAGTCATACAAAGTGTACCTAAAAGATCTGATCAAATTTAAATTACAGATGCTATTCATCAAAGCAAAAAATCCATTTAAACATGATCTGAAAATGTTTCCTTTTCAGAATAACACAGAATAAAAAGCATAGATCATAGTCTAACTGCTGCAAAAGAGAGCAAAATCATAGGTTATTTCCAGCCATTTAGACTGTCCAGTAGCTTGCAGAGTATTGTGATCAACATACAGTTTGTTTTGCTATAGTTTATTGTAAATTGCAATTTAATATAGCTATCATAGAATTAATTAGTCTATTAAACTGTGTGCTTTTATATCCTATGCAATCTCAAAAAGGAAACATTTTTAGACCCATATTTATTTGGACTTTTTGTTTTGATGAGTAGCATATTTGACTTAAATTTGGTCAGATCTTATAGGAATACTCTGTATAATGAAAATATTGAAACTTAGAATTAGTCAAATTTGAGAAATCAGATAGTAGAATATCTGAATGTAAGAATTATAACAGTGGTATTCACTAGCAAAACTATGCAGATCACTAAAGCTGTAGACATTCTGCAACTAATCAGAGTAAAGAGGAAAAACCAAGCACTAAGCAGAAATAAACCTTTCCTGCTAAGTGCTTGGTTTTTCCTCTTTACTATGCAGATCAATTAAAATACTAAAAAAGTTAGAGTTAAAAAGTTAATTAATTTAAAAATACATATTTTTATAATTTTTATTCATCTTGATGGAGCAAGTTAGAGTTAAAAAGTTAATTAATTTAAAAATACATATTTTTATAATTTTTATTCATTTTGATGGAAATTAGAAAGACTTCTCTTGATGTGAGTTTCAGATATGCTATTGCTTTTATATATAACTAGAGGGCAAAAGTATGCAGTGTCTCAAGGACTGCATTGATTACATGATTTAAAATTTGGAAAAGAAGAAAAATTGTTTTCTCTATCATTTTGATTGCCAATCATTCTAAGGGCTACACACTCCCTGGATTGATAATCTGGAAAACAGGTTAGTTTGTTGAATATCAGCAAACTTGGATCTAGCTATATACAGTCAATTCTTGCTATTTGCGGTAGTTGCGTTCTGTAAATTCTTCGCGAATATGGAATTAGTGAATAATGAACCATTGTACCTATGGAAAATATACAGTTAGGTTCCTGTGAACCTTTCTTCCCAACATTTTCATATTTGGTTTGTTTTTTCTGTTTAAAAACAGCTTATTTAATATGTATTACATTATTTACAAATAATTACAGTATATACAGTGTTCAGTACTATATACAGTATTATAATTATAGTAATCTTTATTTTATTTTTTAAAACACTAATTATGTAATAAATAAAATCTTATTTTTGATGGGTAGTTGTTCGATGTTACAGGATGCTTGATGTGACAGCTGGCACATTGTCTTTCTGAACCGTGTTGAAAAACTGCGTCAGCCTTGTCCGCAGGATGCTTGATGTGACAGCTGGCACATTGTCTTTCTGAACCGTGTTGAAAAACTGCGTAGCCTTGTCCACGTCACTTTTTGCCTCAGATTTTCTAAAATTTTGGCATAAGGAGCAAATGCGCATGAAGTCAGGCACCTAAATTTGGGGCTATTCGAGCATAGGGTCACATTTTTCTATGGGACCTGCAGACGATATGAACAGGCTTTTGGCCTACCTGTGGTCTGTGGAGTGAGCAAGGCTAAATAATGAGAAATTTTCCAGCAAACTGATTCAGAGACTACACTTGGTAACAAACAACTTCCTTTATTGGCGAGAGAGAGAGAGTTTATATTGGTAACAGTAGTTTTGCCGCTCAGCGGGAGTCCGCGAAACTTCTGTGAATATTAATTTTGTGGTTACAAATAAATTTCTGCGAATAGTCGAATAATCAAATATGGAATATGTGAATAACAAGAATTGACTGGATATCCATAAATGAAACCTTTATAAATGGTCTAACAATCGTATTGGAAAATAGTTTTTATACTTCCATAGTGATAAGTATTCTAAAAGTAGAAATCACAAGCCTCTCAGCTATTCTTAAATGTGACTATCAGACAGTTTTAATGCATCTAAAATAAAATATTTTTGGTATAAGAGGGAGATATACTTTAAGGAAATAATGGATATATCTATGTTGTTTCTTTTCTGTTTTGAATAAATTAATAAATGTCATCAATAAAGCATTTTTATAGTGAAGTTGTTATAGTTTTACTAATTGTAGCCAATAAATAAATCTTAATTTAGTTAATAGAAGGAAAAAATTTTTAAAATAAAACATAGTATGTGGAAAAAATTTTTAATAACATATTTTTATATATTTAGAATCATAAAAATAAATCATAATATATGGGTGTGTGTTTTTGTCTTATTAAAGTTAGAATTAGCGATATGATAGAACTAATGGATTAGGAATTGAACTCAATATTTCAAATACTAGCAAACATTTTATTATTTAGCCATCTGGTGATTATATTACAGTAAGAGAAAGATCAACAACTACTTAATAGTTGCATTGACAGCTGCATTAAAATTTCTTGAGAACCTCCTGGCTTAGATAATTCAAGTATTATTTATAAAGTCCAAAATGGAATCTAGGGCCTGAAATGATGATACAAAAGTTTTCTTTATTAAGTCTGAATGATTTATAGAAAATCTGTATTAGTAAATTTATATAAAAATTAAAATTATATATTAAAAACCTAAATTGGGTATAGATAAAGAGTATATATATTAATTTTTTTTTGAAAAAGCTTTATTTCAAATATTTTATAATAAAATAATTATAGCTTAAAATAGCTTTCAGTTTCTTTATTTCACATAACTTGTTATATGTAAATATTAGGATTATAATATTATACCACATAAAATTTGGTATTTTTGAATTTAAACATTTTATATCAACATTTCAACAGACCTTTATGAAGCCGAGGACCTTTCTTGCTACTAATATAGTAAGTTTTATCTGTATTAAATTGACTTTGTAATCTTAATTTATATTTTAATATAGGAAAAGATTCATTAAAATCAAGAAATATAGCTGCTCCCAATATATCTTCATTTGTAGATGCATATGCTTCAATGCTTTCTTCAGATTCAAATCCCAACAAACCTAGTAAGAAAAAAATACATTTAATAAGTGAACAGTTTAAATTTTATAAACTTCTGAAAATAACTTTATAATATTAGTATTTTTATGAACTTTCTGCACAAGCAGTAAATATGAGTTCTTTTTCATAAAGAATAAAAATTTTTAAAGAGCACAATATACTTTATAAATTTTTATAAAATTATCTTTCATTTTTTTATTTAAGTTGTTTATATACTGTATATATTTTTCAAATACTCAGAAATATTAATCAGATAAATCACATCAACAAGTTCAGCAGTTCAACTGGAAATGAAAAATGTACAACACTTGACAATATTTTTAACAAATCAATTTTCCTTAACCTACTATTTTAAGTTAATATAAATTATTTTAAATATAACTTTTGAATATGGGAAAACAGTTTAGAGATAGCAACAATATTGGTCAGTGTCGTAGCAATGACTGAAAATATCTGATGGAGAGATTAATTTGGCACTCATATTATGAGTGCCAAATTAATTTCTCCATCAGATACTTCACTTATTAATTTAAAAATTATTATAAAAAACTTTAAAATATTACTTGGCATTCTTATAATCATATAAATTTCATTTCAAACTATGAAATAATTGTACAACATTAATGCATATAATTTTTAAAAGTTTGATTTTTTTAAGCCTTTTATTTTTTTATTTTTGCTGACGACATGACTTTGCTGGCGGAAAGCAAGAAGGACCTGAGGCGGATGATCATGAAGCTAAAAAATGAAAGTTAGAAGATGGGACTTCAGTTGAACATCAAGAAAACAAAAATTATGACCACTGCCGCCAAGGAAGTCCATATAAAGATCAACAATGAGGAGATTGAGGTGGTCGACAGCTTCATCTTCCTGGGCTCCAAGGTAGACTGAAATGGTGACTGGCACCCCGAAATTACACGAAGAATCGCCCTCGGGTGCACAGCGATGGTCAACATGGACCCAATTTGGAGGTATAAGGATGTCTCAATCACCACCAAGTGCAGAATAGTCACCGCCATTGTGTTTCCCATTGCCACCTATGGATGTGAGACCTGGTTCCTAACAAAGGCAGACAGAGAAAGATTGACGCATTCGAACTGTGGTGCTGGAGAAGACTCCTGAGGATCCCCTGGATAGCGAGGGTCACCAATAAGTCAGTCTTGGAGCACATCAATCCCGATTTTTCCCTGGAAGACAAGATCATCAGGCAGAAGCCGACTTTTTTCGGTCATGTGATGCGGGCCAACTTGCTGGAGAAGGATGTGATGCTGGGGAGGATGAGCAGAACAAGATCTAGAGGAAGACTGAAGACCCGTTGGCTGGATACAATCAAGAAGGATACAGGCAAGAACGTCGAGGAACTGCAGGAATTGGTCAGGGACAGTAAGACATGGAGGGACATGACCCATAGAATAGCCAAGAATCGGACACGATTGAACAGCTAGGATTTATTGATTGAATATATTTTTTAGGATATTGATATGGAGATTTGAGTTTGATAGCAGATGCAATGCTATTTCTTGTGCCATTCTTGCTATGACACAGGTATTGGTTAAAAATATTAGTAAATGCTCTAAAATAAAATTTTTTATAATAAAATTTCTGTGCACTAAATAGGCTCATAGAAACCTGTTTGGTGCACTGTAGTAGCGGCATTCTAGTGGCAGTTTTTAGAATTAACGTATGATAAACGTATTTTAATTGTAATAGCAAGTGTAATCATGAAGAACATAAAAGTACAATTATTCAGAAGCAAGAATTCTTTAGATCTAAACTTATTTGGAAAGGGAAAAAATCTAATGGAATCTGGACATGTACTGTACATGGTGTCAAATAAATTATATTGTAATGCTGTAATATAAGAAATTAAAAAATATTAAATTTATAAAATCAAATTGTATTTATCATAGATGATATTTACTAACAAGTCACTGTAATCTTAATTTGTATTAAAAACTGAAATAAACATTTATTTTTCAGCATCAAATATTGTTTGCTTGTTTATTTTAATTAGCTAATATTTTTAATTTTTATAATTTAGCTTGATAATGAAAATAAACGTATGTGGGGTCAATGAAATTGTATTGCTGGAGTGGAAGGTCTATATTTCTTGGAAAATCAATTAAGTTTTATTATTTTAATTAAAATTAATAAATTGAATAATGAATTATTGAATAATGAATGTAACAGTTGCAGTAATATATCTGAAGCTGAAGAATTGGATTCAGTTGAAATCAATCACTGAAGGAATTGTTTATTATCTGATTCCAAATAATATTCAAGTTAATGTAAAATTAACATAGCAAAACTAAAAAATAATTAATAAAATGTTTATTTGGTATATGAATGTTTCTAAATTTTAAGAAAAGTTTATTTTATCACGTTTACTACATTTCCTTCTCTAACCAACCTTTTCAATATATTTTAATGGTAAATATGATAATGGTTTCAAAAATAGGAGAATTTTCAGAATTTTGTAATTTGATTGATGGAAAAATTGATGGCATATAGTCCAGATTATCAGGATAATATATACCGGTAAGTCTTTTATTAATAAAATGATCAGAGCACATTTTTGAGTATTTGGTTGGATTCTAGATAGTTCCATTTTCTCTACAAAAAATATTCCCTTCATTTAATTTAAAACTTTACCAAGGACCATTTTTCTTGCTTGTAAAATATTACCTGATATGCCTCACAGCTTGAATCCACTTTTTTCCTTCCTGGATCTTTTTTTAGTGAAGGAAAAATAAACATAGAAACTTTGGGTGTGTTGTAATTATTTTTATGACAGCCAACAACATAGCAATAATTGCCACCATGACATTTTTCTGCCATTGTTTACCAATCATTAGTTTTTCTAACAGTTACTAGAGTGCACCTCACATCAATTGAATTAATGTGCCAACAAGCCTATAGATTTATTGAAGTGATTTACGAAAATAAGCAGAATTTGCTTGTTAGCAACATATTATCAATTAACAATGTGATAAAGAGGAGGTGCAATGCCAAGTCATTGTTTTAGAACAAAATTTTGGAAGAGATTTTACCAATGAAAAATAATATATCCATAAAGAGAACTTCAAAGAAGGTATTAAAAACAAAAAAGATGCAGATAATTTACTGGCAGCCTGGGAATTCTTGGTGAAGTACTTTAAAAAATGTAGTATCATAAATATCATATAGTTGCATCACATTGATTGATTGGAATACAGTGTTTTGTACACTTCTATCCTTTTAATGTTATATTATGATATATTTTGTATTTTTAATATTTTTTGTACTTCCTACATGTTTATTTTCTAACAGTTCTTTTAAATGTTTTAACACCAGCCAGAGCAACCTATATTATTTATTATCTTATAGTAAATCCATGCAGAGGAATACGTGTGCATGTGGATATTTATTTTTGCAGAGCATAAAAATATTGATCAGGTTATAGTTTCTCTTCGAGAAAAATTAGTTTTATCGCTTATAGAGAGGTGGTGTTATTTATCATTGGTTGGAGTTTAGGGATTTTGTATTGGATGTGGATGTTTCCATGCATTTGTTCAGTCTATAGAATACTGATGATGAGTAGATATCTGAAAGCACTTTATTAAAAATATTTTTAGTTTGAGAAATAAGTTTATTGTTCTCTCTTTTCTTTTGTATTATACAAATTAGAACTTACTTTATTTATAAATTAATATTTCTAAGTCCTTTTCACTTGCCCATCTAGAACAGAAAGCATATATGGCAGCTTGTCAGCAAAATAACTGCAGCCCTTGATGTGTTATTTCATAAGACATAAAGAGCTGCAACTATTTTGTTATGAAATAAAATCAAACTGTCAATAAAACAATATATTAGATTTAATTTATATAGCTCTTTTTAATCTCTTTATAAAATTATCAAATGTAATTTAATATAAAGCAGCATTATATAAAAACAAATTTTTAAGTCTAAATTGAAGGGATAATAACCAAATAAATCCTAACACTGTCTAAAAATCCTTGATTATAACTAGGCTGACCATTTTCTATTCATGCCAATCTGGGACAGGGAAAAAATTCAACTGAAAGTATAATTTTAGTATGTTTTATTTTCATTCATACCATAAGTGTTTACTGAATTACTAGATTCATTATTTTATTAATTAAGAGTAATATCAATATAACAACACACTTCTTAATTACAATATCTAAAAACCATCCTATATTGAGCTGGAATTGAAGAATTTAAACAGTAATAAAACACTGTTGGCTGGCATCAAATGACAATAAATGATTTGATGTATGTTTTGAGCCTGCATTTTGAACACTTGTTATAAAATGTAGTTGATTTTGCAAGAATTCAAAAAATTTCATAAAATAAAAACTAGTCTTGATGGATTTTAAAATCCATGGCATTTATTAATACAGTATAATATACCAAAAACTGGGACTGTCCTGGAAAATTTGGATGAATGGTCATTTATATATATTAATTCCATTTCTACATTCTATACAACATAAATAATATTCACTAAATTAATTTATGTATGCCATTCTTAAAGATTATTTTGTGTGATTTGATTCTGAATATTTCATTTTTATCTGTTATTTATTTATAATTTTCAGTTTGTGATTTGCAGAGTCTGGGACATGCTTGCTCAAGTCTCATATTCAAGCATATCCCAGACTCTATACATCACAAGCTGAAGCTACATAAGTTATATATAACAGCATGAGTACAGCTGTCATATGTAAATCAAACAGTTGATATTGCATGGAAATTTCAAAAAATTAAAAAAGTTTTGCATCTTGAAAAATGAAACGTTTTTTAAAACATAGGATATTTTCTAGGATGCATTTTGATACAGGACATTGTATCAAAATCTGGGATGAATAATCATTCTATTATAATGGAATTTTAATAATTTCAAATAATTTCGATTAATGTTAAATGTCATCTCTGAAGTAAGAAATACATTAATTATTAAACTAAGAGTGGCACCATCTAAGAATTAATAACTGAACTATAAGTTTTAATTACATAATTTATTTGTATTCTTAATTTAAAGATGGTACTAACATTACTTCAGAATATATAAAATTATTAAAATTCCATTATAATCAAGAGTTTTTAGGCAATATTAAATCCATTTAGCAATAAACATTTAAAATGAAATTATCTAAAATATTGGGATCAATTGTAGTGCCAAGGAGTAGGTTTAGCTTTCCATAATCTCCAAATTTCCCAAATAAATAATAATATAAGTAAAAAATCATATCTTGCTATGCAAATCCTATTCAAGATAATTGGGCTTATCCTCCTTTTTAATCAGACTGCCATCACTACATAGAAATTCTGTCACTGTCACTGATTAGAATTTTTACAAATGGTCAAGATTCAATCATATGACAATCCCCCATTCATAATCCTGCTCCATAAATAAAAAAGATTTGCATCGCTGATGTAAAGCAATAATAGAAAGTTTTTTTTATAGGAAATGTAAAATAGAAAAATATTTTTACATTTATTAAATGCTATGTATGTTTTATTTTAATTCTATTAAAATTCCAAAATAAAATAGCTTAAGAGAATTAAGAAAATGAAAAATTAACAATAAAATACTTTTGGATTATGATTCTCTTCAATGCAAATTATTATTTACAAAATTTGAAGTTTTTTTGTAAATTGTACAATTATTAAGAGAATTTAATACTTTGATTATTAGATCTTAATATCATTGGATACTTTGATCATTGTACTAAGTATTAAGAGTATCCAATCAAAAAATATTTAATATGTAAAAAAATAAACCAAGTACAATGCTAAGAAATTAGGACACTTGTTACAATTTAAATGTGGATACTTTGCTTAATATTATTGTTTCATTTTCTTAAACTGTTAACCAAATAGCCATATCTAAATTGTAGCAAATATTTCTAGTACTGTACTTTTTAATTTTTATATTTATTTTATTTTTTTATATCTTAGATGTTGTTGATAGAATATCATTTTTTTACGTGAAAACCATTTTTCTGAAAAAGATATTCTAACAAATGATATGTTAATAGAATTCATATTGTATTTTACTTCCTGATGTGAAATATGTTAATATATCATTAAATACCTTCTTTATTTTTAATCTAATTGAATCAAAATTTTTAGGAAATATTTAGTACTGTAAAACTCAGTCCCTTTGAAAAGGTTTTTCTCTTTCTAAAAATTAACTCACTCAGACAACAAATCCAGATATCTACTCCGTTTATTCTATTCAGCTTCTCCTCTCCATTTTTTCCTACTCTGTTTATTCAATTCCCCCACCCAAAAATTTCCCTCTCTTTCTCTCTGGCAATTCAAAAAGGAATATACAAATTAAAAGATAAAAAAATAAAAAAGAAATAACAAAAATTAAATGTTTACAGTACATTAATAAAAATATACCATATATCAAATTCAATTGAGTGATATAACTTGTCAAAGAATTCCCAATGAAAGGATCTCCTACTAGTCTCAATTGGGTTGCATTTTTCTGAAATCTCAAACAACAAATATTTATATTTCATATTTTGTTTAAATCAATTGAATGATGTGACCAATAGTGACATTTTTAGAGAAAAGACTCATCCATTCTACATCTTTTAATTTTCAATTTCCACCAAATTTTGAAACAAGACAAACTATAACTATAAACTACAAAGTTCTGCTGCTTCTATGAATACAATGAATCACAAGCACTTAAAGCAGGAAAAATATACTATTTTACTATTAGATATACAGTATAGTACATATACTAATAATAATAATAACTTCTGGTAACATTTTCGGCCTTCTATGGCCCTCCTTAGCCAGTTCTCTTAAATGAGCGTCTAACATTCTATACTAGTATTTGATGCAGGCCATTCCTGCTAGGTATTTCACAAATAAACATCCAGTTTAAAATCTTCACATTGATAGTTAAAAGTTTATCAGATGTTGTATAAACACTGTTCTGTTATTGCATTTTGCAAATTTCTAAAACATAACTACAAGTTTTCAGTTAGAAGCTATTACATTTTATGTATCTATGAAATTTAGTCCTAACCATGGTCTATAAATACTATATGGTCACTCCACTTCGACACCATTGCTGTAAGATTTTTTGAGTTTTGAAATCCTATCACTAGAGGCACTGGTATATATTTTTCCTTTCAATTTGTACTTGTAACTTAGATTTGTTGTTATAGAACTAATTTTATTTATTTTATGACAAAAAAATGCCATACTGTTTTGTGCCTATCTGCTATCATTTTGCAATTGCTCTTTATACAATCAATTTTCATTAATTTTTTTATAAATAAACCTAATTTAGATTTAATAAATAAAATTATATAAAACTCATCACACAAAACTAATAGAATTTTACATTTGGAGTACAGTGGTACCTCGGATCACGAACGTCTCGGTTCACAAACAAATCGGTCTACGAACACCATTTGCGAACAAATTTTGCTTCGCTTTACGAACCGATGCTTCGGTTCATGAACACACACGCACGGAGTGCATGGAGCGCACGTGACTCACGGCGCACAAAACCCTGCGCACAGCCTCGCCTCCAGCAGCAATCCAGTTCGCCCAGCTCATATGGGTACAGTAAACTTCCAACCAGTGTTGATATTTTAGTTTTTTCTTTATTTAATTAAATTTATCCCTTATTATGGCTCTCAAAAAAATTGAGAGTATTAGTGAAGGCGGTGTGAAACATGCTTTCTTCTAATATTACTGTTATATTTATTTCCTTTCTGTATAATTTCCACACATAAAGCAAATTAACATGTTAAATAATAAATTAACATGTTAAAAATTTTTTCTAGGACAAAAAACGTATTATTTGGATTTACATTAATTGCAATGGGAAAAATTGATTCGGATTACGAACTTTTCGGATCACGAACAGGGTCAAGGAACGGATTGTGTTCGTGAACTGAGGTATCACTGTATTTGTTTTACAAATAACGAGAATACTTTATTCACTATTATATATAAACAAGTCTCATATTTTTATTTTATCTGTATTTTAAAATACTCTACTCTTGGAAATTATATATTTCAGTTTTTTTTTTTTTTTTTAATTTAGTGATAAAAAAACATCAGCTAAAAAGGGCCAATAATTTCTGTGAAATCTAAACTAATTCTGTTGTTGTGGTGTATACTTCTCTATATTGAAAATAAATTTATTATAGAAATCCCACTTCCAATTTTTCTATACAAAATAAATTCTCAATGGAAAATACTGTAGTATTTTCCATTAAGAATGCTAAATGCAACTGTAAAAATTCAAGCATCTCTAAATTTATTTATACTAAACTATTAATACTATGGGAATGAACTTTAAAGTAAGACGATTTATATAATTGCAGTATATAATCTTTCAAAACAGAACAAAGATGAATAAGAAGAGTAAATCTCATTGCTATCAAAGTTAATTTAAAAATTTTCAGTTTTCAGATAGTATTGTATTAGAACTTTTTTGACTGGAATAAAGCTAAGTATGAAATAATAAATGAATTATTTTGATGAGATATTTTCCTCTTTCAAAAATATATACTGTACTTACCATTTCTATCAGATATAAAAATAAATTTCAGAATATTATTTTCACTAAAGGAGATATTGTATGTATCATAGAAAAGTTCAAACTAAATTACTGTATATAGTAAATTATTTTATGAATGGAATTATAATTGGATACACTTGGAAATTCATTTACCAATATATAACAAATAATAGTGTTTTAAATAATCATGTGAAATGTAATTATAATGTTTCTATTTATGAGGAATTATGGTCTTATTTGCCAACTTACATTAAAATGCAACAAGTTTTACTTCAAATGCCCATAATATATCTGCTACAATCTATAAATTTTAATAAAGTTTTTTTTCAGTATTTGTATGATCCTTATACTAAGAAACAATAATTCAGTCCATCAGATAATTTATTTATTTTTTCAAATGGAATTATTATATTGGGCATTACACTGAAATAATTTTCGATTTTTGTTTAAAATTTTTTTAATCCATTTTCTATAGAATTAATAATTACAATATCTTATTGTTAGTAATTTCAGAACAATTAGAATTGTATTAATTGGCATTATTTCAACGCATTTGAAGAATCGAGGAAAAAAGGTCACGACTGCAAAGTTGTTGACTTAACATTAGTTCACAACTATCATTTTAAAAAAATTTTGAAATGTTATTTTTTACCATAAGTTTAAGCCAAAAAAACGTTAAGGATAACTCTAAGGTGTTTTTATTCTAATTTATCAAAATATAGCGAAATTCCTGCTAAACATATTTTGCAGTGTTATGTTTGATTTATAAGCTACTATATGTAACTCTACAAAAAAATTCGCCTGCTATGACGGAGAAATCGACACCAACGCCGCCCTAGTGATTAAAATCTAGACTTTCACATTTTTTCTTTTGTTATCGGTAGGAGTGGAGTAACCATATAGTATTTAAAGACCATGGTCCTAAAGTGCATCGTAAACAATAAAAAGAATTAATCCGAGTAATAGAAACAAAAATGAAATTAAATTAGTGTATTTTTCCTGCTTTAAATGCTTGTGATTCATTTTAAGACAAACTATCTTCAGAGAAAGGAAAAAATATCTTCATTGCATTGATAAATTTTTGATTGTTCTTTGTCGACACAAAAATATACATTTCGGATACTTATCTAGCCCTTATCAGTTTCAATTCCAAGGCCATATTTTTCTTCCGGTTGATGAGTGGATTTATCCGAAGCAATGCCTAACCTAGTTGTTATAGATCAAAATTCTTATTTATCTCCCCCGTTCAATCTCAGTTTAAAATAATAAACTTACTACTATTTTGATAAAATAATTTAATACTCAAAAATTAATTTAAGATTTAATATTTCCGAATCTACAATTAAATATCAGGCAGTGAAGCAATTTTCCTAAATTCTGCTTTTTCTCTGCTTTCATCTATTTATTTAGTTTTCTTTTACCAATAGATGACATCACTTTCCAATCAGTAGTGATTACTAATTGGCGTAGCTATAACAACTCTATCACAGGCTATCCACTCGTACAGACAGGATCGGCCGGATTGGCCGACCCCTCTATAGGGGTAGTGGTTTTCATTCTGGTTTCACTCTGGAGGACCCCAGTTCAAGTCTCGGGTCATACCCCTTGAAAATGTATTTATCATGGGGTTGGACCCGGCCCGTCGATCTCCGTCCTCCATAAGTCGACTAATCTTACGAAAGGATGATTAGTCGACTTATGAAAGGATGATTAGTCGATTATTAGTCGACTGTGGAAGAGCTTCTTTCTCCCCATCACTTAGTATTCTTAGAGAATATAAAGTTGTGTCATCTGTTGACCAAAAAACCCCTATAGCGGCAATGGCGGAACTTAAAATTTTTGGTTCCCCTGCAAAATAAAAAAAAAAAAAAAAAATTTTATTTAAATATTTTTATTAGAAAATAACAAAGAACAAAATCGCATCATTTAAGACATAATTGAAAATTATTAAAAGAAAATATATTTAAAATTCTTCATCCTGGATTTTAAATTTGCAAAATATCTAATCACATCTTTTATTTCCATATTTTTGGGCATTTTGGCTACTGCTTCTACTGTTGAATTGCTCTGATTCAATGAATGTTTCACTCTTTTCATGGTGCATTTAATTTTTATTGTATTATATTGTTAATTTAAAAAACGGGTAAAGTACAGACAAGAGAATTTGGACCGCCGGTAATTCTGGGTCCCCTGCGTTGCGGGGTCGATGCATTGTAGTTCTGCCATTGTACAGAGGGTCAGTTGGTATATGGAACAGGAATCAACATGCCCGGATCCCATGAATAATTTTTCAAGAAGGGCAAGAGAATTGAATCCGGATCCTCCAGAGTGGAATATATATTAAATAGTCCACCTTAGAAGACAAAATGATTTAAAATAAAATTTATATTATTTTAATAAGTTATATATTAATGAAGTACAGATATAATTAGCGATTTCAATCCCGGGATTTGATTTATTTAATAAAATACACTAATTGTAAACTATCATTTACCATATCTTTCGCATAATTCTCTACGTTTTTTACATATTTTAATACAAGTACATACATAATATAATTAAATAAAATTTACCTATTATAAATCTAGCTTAAAAAATACCGAATTAAAATCCTTTTTTGTTAACACATGACGTCACTTTCCATTCAGGGAGAATACTAAGTGATGGGGCAAAACAAGCCCTTTCACAGGCTGCCTACCCCTGATGAGGGGTCAAGCTGGATTATGAGGACGGGGATCGACGGGCCGGGCCCGGACCGCATGATAAATATTTTCAAGGAGTGAGACCCGAATCCGGGTCCTCCAGAATGGAAAACCGAAGCGTTTCTATGTAGCCAATCTGGCTGACTACTAAAATCCCATTATGACGCGAAGGTTAAAACAATTCAATATTTTTGGAAAATAAGATATCTTTTGTATTCGAATTTCTGAAACAAAAGTCGATTACAATATTTGGTTCATTAAAGTTCACCATCTTATAATGCACATTAAGCATCGTTACGTACTATATTGATTTTCGATGCATTTACTGTTGTTTAGTTTAGCGCTCAGTCGGCAAATTTACCAATATCTCCAGAGTACCGATTATTTGACGTGTTTATGGCAATACATATAAGAAGGGAACTTTTGTATTAAAATTTTACACAGCTATGCACCTCTGGGTATATTTATTGTGGCAATTTATAACATAATTTAGCAGCACAGAAAATAAATCATCCTTCAATTTTATTCCATAGTTTATTCCATCGCATATTGCAATTAATAAAATTCTTTATAAAAGTTATTGATAGAAATGCAACATTCTAAGTATTATACATCACTGTGTTTAAGTCGCAAACTGCAATATTTTCGATATTTTTATCGAAATTCAGAATACTCAGTAGATAAAATGTCGCTTCACTCGAGTATTCAATGAATGTTTTAGTTCAGACAAGATCGATGAACATCAACTAAATGAGATTCATATTTATACAACTAATTAACAAGCTGAGTAAATTTATGTTAATGGAGAATTTAATTGTAAGTGAATACGTAATATCCATCAAATCCAAATCTACAATTATATTTTGCATTGTTTTTGATAAAATTCATTTCGGGGATATTTTGTCAAATAATAATATATTGGGTAAAAAGTGGTATTTTTTAACGTAAATTATGGTTAATTATATAAACAGAATTATTTCTTTTATAAGTTGCAATACGTACACAGTATTTCACGTAGTTTTGCAATAGGATTACATAAACCGAATCATAAATAGTTGCACATCTGATGAAATTTTACGAAACCTTATTGCATAACCGTTATGAAAATATCATATTAGCTGAAATCAATCTAGAGCAAGGTTATTGCGCTGCCTATATTATCGATAGGCATTTGTGTAATGATGCAATTACTAGCATCAAAAACATTATGTCATTTTAAATCAGTTAACAATTAATTAAGCAAAAACTAAATTTTTTGTTGTGAGTATAATAATTTGGCCACCCACTGTATATAGCATTAAGAGTCTTAAAATATTTAGACAGTGCTTTAATTTAAAAATTCTAATGTGGCCTTGCACACAACTTCTTTATATGAATTATCTGTTAATAAATTTTTAAAAAACAACAATAATTAAATTTATTAAACAAAATCTCTGTTTAACATTACATTTATTTAACTTTTTCATTTTTTTTCTTAATTTTTCCCTTCAGAACTGAGTCTTTCTGTAATATTTTAAAAATAATGATAATAAATAAAAATTAATAGTAAGTTGAAAACATTCATTCACTTTCCAATGACCAAATGGCTGATGTCTTTTTACAATGTATTAGCAAGGGATCTTACATTATGAGAAACTAATTGATAACTTAGAAATAAAATTTCAAAAAACATTTAACAAATAAAGTTTAAAAGTGAATTAAAAATATTACTATTCTATATTTTATTCTTTAAATAATAATTACCAGTAGCATAAATAGCATGAACATTATAAATATTAATATAAAATTTATTCATAAAATGAAAATGAATATTAAACTATTAATAGCAGATTTTTTTAATTTTAAAGGAACTATGAGTAATTTTAGTGAAAATCATTCAATAATATCTCCTCATTAAGATAGAAAAAATTTCAAATAGAAAGTTATAGATTGCAATTTATTCAATCCAAAGAAAAGTAGATTTCAACATCTAAATTTATTCTATAATGCAGATATTGAAAAATTCCAGTCAATTTTGTTCCAATGTCTATTACAAGAATTTAGATTAAAGAGAAAAAAAAAAAGAAATAAATTATAATACAAACTTTATTTTTACAATCAAAATAATGAATGTTCAGATTGGAGATCTTCAGCTATTGACTATAGCTTTTTAACACTTTCTGTTTTATCAATATTTTTTAATATTCAGACAGTTCATGTAACAGGAAAAAATTTTTACTAATTAAAGCATAATAAGATTATGTTCTAAAATATCTGTTGTGTAAGAATTTGTGTACTGATGAGGGCCTCAAAGTTAGGCCAAAAACGTTTTAATTAGTAAAAAGTTTTTCCTGTTATGTGAGCTGTCTGAATATTAATAAATATAATATACTGAACCAAAATTAATACTTAGATATATGAAACACTTTTATATATCTAAGTATTAATTTTCATTCAATAAAATAATTTCAAAAATTAAAATAAAATAAAATTAATTAAAATTTAATTTAATAAAAATTAGTTTATATATCTAAGTACTTTAGCCTTCCCTCTAGTCTGTTATTACAACTATTTCTTGGCAAATATTACCAGACCATTTGAATTTGATATGTAATTTATAATTTTTTCTATATTTCAATAATCATATTAGCTAATGAAAAACCTTTCTAGATTATTTTGATGTGCTTTTCAATGCTTTTTAACTAGCATTTTTATTTTACAGTTAGGATTGTATTTGATTTTGCCATCCATTTCTTACTATCAACTTTGTGAGATCCTGAATTCTGTCTGGGCTTCTCACATTAGTTTCTGATATCAGGAACAGCTTTCAGTGTTACTCCAGCACTTTAAATAGATGCTGTGTGTATAAGAGCAATGTGGGGTCTGGAGCTAAAAAGAAGTAAATAACAAACACTTAATTACAAATAACTTCTCATTTAACAATCAAAAATAAGTGTTTAGTTTAAAGAAGATAAATGATGTAGAGACAAAGAATGGATATAAAACTTTTTGACATTTATGTATTAAGCAGTGCCGGATCTAGATATTTTGTCACCTGAAGCAACATTAGAAAATGGCACCCCTCCTCTTCATTCAGGCACATTAACACATAATATATCTAATACTTTGGAACTGGGAATATAATGATGTTAGATACATAATCACTGAGAAACATCGAAAAAACTTGGATTGGAAGACTATAAACTTAGACTGAGATTATACAGTTTTTAATGAAAAGAAAGTGGTATTTATGTTAAAAACAACAATAATAATAAATAACACATATTTACAATTATGATATCCTGATTCTGATGTGCCAATGCAGAAAAGAAATATTTATTTTGTTTTGTACTGGCTTTCATTCAGTCATGTAAATAACAATTTAATTTGCACTGGTTTTGTTTCTGTCTGCTATAACTCCTGTTCTTTAGTAACAATCTTACTATACTTACAGCTTTTTAACAGGAACTACTTTTTATTTTAAAATGTTTTCAGTCTTACTTTGAGACCCTCATCAGTAATCTGTAAACATATTCTTTTTTTTAACGACTGCTTTAGAATAGCATTTCAGTTCTAAAACGGTCATTAAAAAAGAATATGTTTACAGATTACTGATGAAGGTCTCAAAGTAAGATCGAAAACATTTTAAAATAAAAAGTAGTTCCTGTTAAAGAGCTGTAAGTATAGTAAGATAGATCAACTATACTCAAGATAAATATAGTTAGGCTTGTGTTTGAAATGGCAACTGGATTTTTCGTCCCCCATAATTTTCATCCTAGGTGCCTCATTTGCCTTATCCTAGATCCAGCACTGGCATTAAGATTGAAAAAAATGATTTGCAAAATGTGCTGGTATATGATTCACAGGAGACTTACTTGGAGAGAGATTTTTCAGTGTTGAAGATAATCAATTATTGTTTTTTCTTTTTTTTTTATTGTTGACAGTCAGACTTCTTTGAGAAAATACTGGCATTCTCAGATATGTGGTCTTTCCCATGTCTAAAAGTGCTGGTGTTTTCTCAGTCTTCATTTTCTGCTAATATTTGTCAGTGTTTGGTTCTGCTCTCTCTGTCAGGTTGACCTTGTGTTTATATCTAATTTAATGCTTCAAATTTAATGGGTTTGCAGATATCTAACACTTAGTTTCATATTGGCATGGCCATTGTTTTATCTTTTTCTGGAAGGAAATTTCTATCAATATTTATTATTATTTTCTTAGTAGAAAGAATTTGGTGATCCTATTTTCTTACACATTTTCCCCTTTTTGTGTATTATACAATATATTTAGCTAAAGATATTTTCTTACAATACAACGAAACATAGAATAATATACAGTTTTTAAAAGTTACAATAAAAGATAATTAACAATAATAGTTAGTGGAATATATACAGATAGTTCCAGGAACTTGTTAAGTTCCTTTACTTAACAAGTTCTTTGGTTTGCAAGTTTTTCAAATATGAAGAATCAAAAAAATTGAAAATATGAACCTTAATTGCAAATAAAATAATTTCAGTTTTTCAAATAAATTGAAAATTGAATTTTAATTGCAATAAATAAATGTTTAAACATTCATAGAAAGGCATTTCAAACCCCTTAATGTAACTATAATATAGTACAACTAGGCCTGTAATAAACTCCATCTGCTACAAAATCAGAAAAATCAAAATGGTAATTGAAAAGTGGAAATAGTGTGCTCACTGATTTTACTGGCATATTATGTAAATAACTTCTATTCCTGATTTCTACCTAAGTCAGTAGTTCATGTTTATAAAAGCTAATCTACTTATCTGCTAATAATAATGAAAAATAAAAATTCTTTAGCATTTATATAACATGAATAATTTCATTATTATTATAATTTGCTCGATTTTAAAGGCTATATTTTCATTTCTTTAGATAAATAAATCATTGTATAATCATAAATTTTTGATTTTATTGGCCTTTAGTTAATTTTATTGTGAACAAATTGCATTTCTGAGAATGGACCCCTGATTTTAATATTGTGTATGGGAAATTAATTCTTAGTTTAAGAGATCTTACACTTTATAAGCAATTTTCAAGTCCAAATTAATTCATAAAGTTGAGAATTATCTGTTTATATAATACTGAACTAATATATTATATAACATAAACAACGTGTTAATAATAAAATGAACATTAATTTATTTCAGTAGAAAAGAGAGAAAAAAACAAAGGCTTTCAAAATTTGAATATAGTTGGACTTTGTCAAATGAATCATTTTGATTTACTGTTTTGTATTGATGTTAATTCCCATCATACTAGATAAGGATGCACTAACATTTACAAAAGAAAATAGCACTTGCTAGTTTATCTGTCAAGTACCAATCTGTATATATTAAATAAAAGGATTGTACTTACTTTTTAGATTAAACTAGAGAAATTATTGATTTATTCTTAAGAGTTTCAAACTGATTGGATTTAATATTAGGAGCTTAAAGTTGTATATCCAAAATTTTGTTTTTGGATATACAGAACATATTCTGTTTTATAGTGAATGTTGAGATAATTTTAATTAGATTCAACAGATGGGTCCTCTTGTCATAACTATCCAGTTAGGCTAACATTGCTATTTTACTAAGGTAAATTCTTGACTATATAAGCAGCTTGATGTTTTAGGCTGAAGTCTTTTTTAATAAAGTTATGAGGGGAGGCCAAATAGTTCTTACCCTCAATTTGTTGTAGGTATGCTATAGATCTGCAGTTGTAAGCAATGATAGGTTACTGTCTTACTAATGCATATGTCTTTTTTGTTTTCACTTATTTAACCAGAGTTAAAAGGATTCTAGTAGAATAAGGTATCATTGCTGAACAAATTTCAGTATTGAGCTGTGATCAGGGCTGTGATACAGTTCCTCTATTTTCATGGGAAAACTGTACAAACAATTCATGAAGAAATGTCAGCTGTGAAAGGTGAATATCCTTCATATGAGATTGTGAAACAATGGAAATGGGAATTCAAATCTGGTCACACCATCCTACAAGATGGTAGTCAACTGTATCTTGGGTCAACAAGCCAAGTAATAGTGGTAATAGTTGAGCAGCTAGTGCTTGAAGACACATGTGATAGTTAATTTCTTAGATAGGGAAGCAAGCATATTAATAGAGGATCAGTCTACATTATATTGCATGACATATTACACATGAGCAAGATGGCTGCATGGTAGGTTCCCAAGTTGTTGACATTTTTCCAAAAACAGCAACACCTGAAATGTGCACAAAGCTTTTTTTGGACTAGTACCACCACTTTTTACAGTAATTTGTGACCATGGATGAATGCTCTGTTTACCTATATGACTCTGAAACCAAGGAATTTAGTAAAACAGAAAAATTCCTCATCACTCATACCCAAAAAGTTTAAGGTGCAACGATCAATCAGCAAGATCATGTTATCTGTGTCAAGACACAGATAACATGATAACATGATGGAGACACATATAACATGATGGAGGGATAGCAAAGGTGCATTTTGACAGATTACTTATAAAAAGAATTGACAATGACAGATAGTACGGTAACTTGCTACAAACATTACAGAACAGTATCAAGGAAAAAAGATGTGATTTGCTGTCAAAAGAAGTGTTGTTGCTAACTTACAATGTACCTACATACTGAAATGCAGAAACAATTTTTTTTTCTGCACAGATATGGCTATGAAACCTTCCACATTCCTTATATATTCTCATCCTGGCATCTTCAGATTTCTTCCTGTTTCAAATTATGATAAACATTTATACTATTTTGATTTAAGACATTCAATATACAGGGGAATTAGAATTTAATGGATATATTTTGTGTTCAGAAGCCAAATTGATTTTTTTTTATAAATTTCTTAATTTTAATATCCAAGCATATATTTGCTCAGATTAATCACATGCTCAGAAAATTGAGAAATTTACAAACAATAGAGTTGACTCATTTGGCCTTTGAGACACTCATTTATCTAACATAGAGGGGAATTAGAAGATGATTAAATAATCATCTTCTGATCATCATCTTCAGATGAATGAGTGTCTCATATACCTAACATCTAATTTCCCTATATGTTAAATAAATAATTTTAAGCCTTTAAATTGGCTAGACAAATGATATTTTATCAATGTCTTTTCAATAGCATATTGAATTTCTGATTTCTCGTGTATGTTTTAGGTATGTTCTTGTTGTTTTGAGTATGCTTGGCTTTTGCCTATATTTTCTAATATTGAAGACAAATAACAATATCTTTTATTTAAGTATTTCATGCTGCAGCTAAGACATATTTCCATTTAGTCTGATGATGATTTTATTCATGATTTTTATAAAATCATCATCTTGTAGCCTTTCCATGATAGATGGTTTAGAGATAATACTTTAATGGAATTTTAATTACACTAAATAGTCAAGTTTAACTGATCAAACAGTTTTGAGGAAATTGCTCTTCATAATGTGGTACTCTCTCTGAAAAAGCAATTGAATGCAACGAAAGTACCTTAGTGCTTTTAAATATCAACAGAAATTTAACTCTATTTATGCTTTTAAGCAAATAAGTCTTGTTTAAAAGAATTAGTCAACCAATTTACTCAAAATTAGTAATTAACATAGTATTTGCCTAACATTAATTCCATGCTGAAACAAAGAATAGTATAATTTCAAAAGCATTTTTCCTCTGATTTGATGCCTTTTAACAATCACTTTATTACCCTCATTGATAAATGAATTTCTTTTTTGTAGATATGTATGACAGTCTTCATTATTATTGGAAAATTTCTCAGAACTGTATCTGAGATTATTTAATGCAGTATATAAATAGTATAATAAAGATTTTTTCCAGTAAATTCAATAAAGAGTAAAAGTATAAGACTGTATTTATACTTTTATTTATGGAAAATGTAGTTAATAGTACTGATTAAATCAATTCTCCAAAAAGTAATACAATTTTATACTAAAGTTGTTTGAGCTATATTAAAGAATTGGCTTGGAAATTGCATAGAAATATAGTGATTAATCCTTTATAGACATGCAGAGACAATTTGAGTAAGACAAATAAGGTTACTGTTTCACATTTAAATCATGGATTCATAATTACTTATATTGCTGGCATTTGGTAGAAGAAAATTTCTCTAAAACTAAATTTAAAAAATAATTTGTTTAGTGTTTTAACTGTTGATACCCTTTATGAATATACCTCTCATTCATTTGTTTATTATGCCTTGTTTAAAGATTCTTTTTAGATTCTATTATAGTGGGAGAATTTCTTGGGTCTTCAAATTAGACTATAAGCTAGAGAAGTAAAAGTTAGACAGTTATCTCATCTGTAGAATGCATGTATATGATTTATCCTATTTAAAAGGAATTGGGTGACTGAAGTAATGCATTCTATTTATAAAATAGCATTATATATTATCTAAGTTTGCTTCTCTAGATTCTTCATGATTATTTCTTCCCAGTGTGGAACAGTGGATTTGACTGTCACAGAAATGGAACAGCCAGAAAGGAAACAAAATCATTTTGTAAAACCTTCATGAATTTTGTTTTGTGTGATTAAAATATAATCACTATCATATCATTAAAAGAAATGATAAAGGTAGTTGTAACCAAAACTTTTTTTATAAAGATCATATGGATTGGTTTTATTTCCTCTTTACTTTTGCTTTTTCTGTAATTGTCAATTTCCAGAATTCTGAACTTAAAAAAAGAATAAATAATACCAAAGATAAAAAGAATAACAATTTTATTAAAAAAGAGATTATTCTGAGATCAAATTTTAAGGATAATTTTCTAAACTTGGAAATACTTCTACTAAGAATATTTTATATATTTCCTTTCAGTTGTTTTTATATTGTCTTAAATATTATCAAAAAGAAACTCAACCATCTAAAATATCAAAATATAATTTCTCTTCTCTTTAATTATATAAAAAAACAAAACTGATAAAAGCACTTGTAATTAAAAACGCATTTTTTAATTATTATTTTGATTTCGTCTACATCGTAGTGTAGTTTTTTTGAAGGAGATAATTTACACCCTGTATAATTATGAAATTTTCTGTTTATGGACTAAAAATTCATTAATATTTTGTCTTCTTTAGAAGTTAGATTGTTTACAAACTGATCGGTTTTTATTGTTTTCTCTCTTCGTCTCAGGTCCTTTTGACTTCACCTTTTCGAGGACGAGAGAGATCTTCTTTTATCGTTCATTCTATGTGGACAGTGGTCATATTTCCGTATTGTGTCTGATGGTGGCCTCGCTCATTATATCATTCAACATTTCTATATTTATATTTCGACCACTTCTCCCATTGCAAGAGAAACATCTCAAATATAAACTTAAATATAGCAATTAGAAATTTTTTCGAGTTCCTCAAACTATATCTGGCCTTACATAATTACATAACTGTAAAATTTTTTAATATAATACTGCTTTTTTAAACCACAGTCAATTAAAGAAATTGTGATGGGCTCTATAAGCGGCCGCCGCCAGATACAGAATATCCCATGAGAATATGGTGACTTAACCAAACTTACTTATCCTAATCAATTAAAGAAATTATTTTTTGGTATTGCACCATTAAATATCATTGTCAGGATTTGAACAGAGTTGCTGATATACTGACATAATTATTAATACGATCAAAGTTCCTTCCTCCAAAAATGAAGGTCGGCAGATGGCCGCGTGATAAAGCTGTGGCTTACCATCTTGGAGCATCCGGGTTCAAATCCGGGTCCCACACTTCCCAATTTTACAGAAGAGGTCCGGGTCCAGCCTGATGAACCCCATCTTTCAACCATCCGGTTGACCCCATCATGGATGTTGGCCAGCCTGTGATGGGCTCCCCAAGTGGCTGCCCCCAGAGAGAATATCCCATGAGGATATAGCGGCTTAACAAAACTAACTTAACCCAAAATCAAGAGATTACTTTGTTCGGAATCCAAAATTACTTTTGTTTAAAAAAGGGCTGTTTTTGCATTATCATAACATTTTCTAAACTTTTCATTACGATTTCCAATAAAATATTTTTCCTGACATGGAAACCCACAATATTAGTAGGCCTACTTATAGTTTTGTGTGTGTACACTATATTGATATTAGTGTGACCGAACGTTTCGTTGTAGTCTAATGATTAGTTTAATGGTCTAATGAATCTCTCTCTCTTTAATAACCAACTGAAAACAATTTGAAACCAATTCAATGCAAGAAAAATTAAGATAACAGATTAAAGATATTTGAAAAATTTAATTTTCGCTAATACTTGGTAACTGCAATCCTCAATTGTGTCTCCAGCTGGGATTTGGGAACATTATGTTGACTATATTTTACAAGAAACTCTTTTTTTTCCATACCTGCAGATAACCGATAGGATCATGTATAGAAGACTTGCAGATTTTGGTATGGTTAGTCATATAAGAGGGAAAACATGTTAAGCAGGGAAAATAATCATATAAACTTTGGCACACTCAAATGGACAGCAATGTAACGGTAAAATTAATACAACCTAGGAGAAAGAGGACATCAGTGAATTTCCCTGACAAAGTCACAATATCTATACCTTGGAAATGCGATTGCTCAATTCTAATCCTATAAACGTAATAAAGAACAGAGCTATTCCAGGAAAATGTTCTTCACTCCTCTTAATAGCATAATTAAATAAACTAAATCATTTATCTAAATATTTATTAACTCCTTAGATAAATAACTATTAAACAGGATGGAAAAAATTTTGTATTCCTCCAAATTATTTGATAACTATCATAGATTTTAAAAATTACTTTTTTTAAATTATAAATTCGAATAAAAAATTAATTTAGCATTACGTAATACTTTTGTTATAATACCGATAACTAAATACTGTTTACAGTACTATATTTAAAATCAAGTTTTTCATCCGGTTAGTGGTATTATTTTACAAACAAGATATATGACGAAAACTATATATAGTATTTCTTCTAATAATGTAGCTTAATTGAACAAGAAATATTAAATTTATAAATATTTAATACATGTAAATGAAGACTATTTTTGTCCCTTTGGAAATAGAACTAATGTTTTTTAAAGATCATTTTTCAAATTTTAAAAATCTCTTAGCATTATGGGAAAACTGTCCATGATGCGATATCCCGATTATGATAAGAATCATGCTGATATCTCGTACACAAGTGAATTATCATAAAAAATAATGCATTTCCATCTACGAATTTTATGAATTTCCATGATGATGATAATTCATTTTTATGAATTTTATGGACTGTTTTATATGTTGTTGTTATTAATTACGACAATTCCTATGTTATTATTAGAAATTTTTGTTAATGATGTCATAGGAAATAAAAGAATCATCAAATTTCGAAGTTTTTGTAAAACGGATTTTTTCACGTTTGACCTGTTAACAGCAGGAAAGGACAGACATAGTCCCAATTAGTTAGAATAGTCGGCATCTTACTGTAACTAGAGTAAGTGCAATTTATGTTTATATATATACAGTTTTAGATCATATTCAATAATAAAATGATCTCAACATCAAGCAGTGTCGGAAATAAATAAAAACGCCTATTTTCCAAGCATTTCCTTTATTTTCCATTTATTTAGCATTTCGAATCCATTGGCTTTTGGTTCCAATTTTAATGTTGATTTAAGTAGCACTGATGCTTCGATGACGTCATCATCACGACATCAACCAATGTTATGGTATCGATGACATCATACACCAACTATGTCTGTGGTATTATTCATAGTTACGCCTCGAAACGTCATGCGACTGTGACATTATTCCGAATTCGAACACAACTCTAAAGGATTTAAATGAAGGCAATTTTGTTTCCATCTCAAAATACCCCATCCCTTAAGACAATCTTGATCTAGAGTAACCCATGTTGCCCATAGAGTCATGAGATATGCAAAGTATAGTCCCGAGAGGTCAAACAGTGTGGGACCTATGCAGAATAGAAAAAGAGATAAACATTGAATTTTATATATACAGTACATCCCAATTAATCAACTAATCGGGAAAAGAATTAGCCCAGATAATTCGCAAAATAATCAAAAATATATATAAAAATCAAAATTATGAATAATATGCATTAATATTAAAAAATAAATTGCATATATGTATCCAAATGTTCTATAATTTATCGAAAAAGTAAACAAGAAATTGGTTTATTTTCAGCAAGAAATTATTGAAATATCTGTAATTTTAATTTGATTCTAATTTTTATCGGCAATAATTTAAGATTTAATAAAAAAAATTAATCTGGGGTGTTTGAAAATCTTTCAGAGTGTGCATCTAAGATAAAACATCGATAATTAACTATCATGTCTGGATTGCGGATAATCCAATCCCGAATAATCGGGAGTCTATTGTATATAGACATAAATGCAGTCTACTTTAATGCTTTTCATAAAGAACTCCAACGACGACACTATTTGGAATATCAAATACGAAACAAAAATTGTTAAAAATCTGCACAAGAATGCAATATATTTTGTCAGATAATATTTCGTGTTATTAAAATAAAAAAGATAAAAAATTAATTGAAATCACACAGTTCCTGATAAAGAAAAACATTTCTAATATTATGTAGGAAACACTTAAAGACTGATAAATGCCATTATCAATATGAAAAATGTCCATAGAAAAGTTTTTTTAAAAAACTTCCTAATCGATTTTGTGATCATTAAATCATGACTTATGGATATCTTCAACTTTTAAATATTATCTAGAGCTGAAGAAACGTTTATTATAATTCGCTAAATTTAATACCATACCTCATCTAGAAATTCATAATAAACTGAACTTGATACTACTCGTATATTTATACAGTACTGTATGTGGATAGATAATATAAATCAAATGGCGTGAAAAGTCCTCGTTTATATCATTTGGAAGTATTTATCTATCTACAGGGTGTTTTCTAGCACCCGTACCACCTTTTTTCTCGGAAATGCGATGAGATAGAATTTTCTAACACCCGTACCACCTTTTTTCTCAGAAATGCGATGAGATAAGAAGTAGGGGAAAAAATTTGATTACCAAAGTATATCTGAAGAATCGAATGGGCATGATAAAAATTTTCTGGGCCCGTCAAAAGTAGGGGCACAAGGGGTCAACTATGAAATCTCCACTGGAAACCAGTGCCGATTTGGCATAATTGGATAGAACTGTGAAAAACAAACAACTTTTGTTTTGAAAGTTTTTTAATATCACTTACGGATTGTGAAATATCACAAAAAAAGATGCCGCCGCTTGGGCTATTCAAGCAGTAAGAAGAATAAAAATCAGACAGAGGTCATCTGTGTACATTGCCAAACATTATTAAAGCAGCAAAGAACACTATTTTGCAGATTTAAGTCGAATTTTAATACTCTCAAGTATATCTCGCGAACTGCAGGTGATAAGTCTTTCGCCATCACAGTTCGGCATGGAGCCATACTCAAGAACAAGAGTTTCTGGACTTATTTCAACCCTTTATGATCACCATGATGTACACAGATGCCTTTTGTCAGATTCTTCCTTTTATTATTGCTTGAATAGCTCAATCGGCGGTAGATGCGGCGGCATCTTTTGTGAATTCTTACAACCGCTGGGCCTAGGCTTTCCAAGCCAAAAATTTGAAGTGCTTTTCACATGTGGCAGCATCTTTTTTGTGATATCTCACAATCCGTAGATGATATTTAAAAACATCTTTTTTTTTGTGATATCTCACAATCCGTAAGTGATATTAAAATATTTTCAAAACAAAAGTTGTTTGTTTTTCACAGTTCTATCCAATTATGCCAAATTGGCATTGGTTTCCATTGGAGATTTCATAGTTGACCCCTTGTGCCCCTGCTTCCGATGTGCCCACAAAATTTTTGTCATGCCCATTCGATTCTTCGGATATACTTTGATAATCAAATTTTTTCCCCTACTTCCTATCTCATCGCGTTTCCGAGAGAAAAGGGTGGTACCGGTGCTAGAAAACACCCTGTATAGGTGCAAATTAATTGCTGTGCCATATAAAGTACGGTATTTAATTTGGAATTACGAATTATAAATACTCTAATCTCTTAATTATGCAAACACAATTGTGTATCTATGGATTTAAGAGGAATTATATATATATATTTTATTTATTTTTGCATATGATTGTAAGAAAACACTTAAAAAAGCATTAAAGAAGTGTTTATTACGATTAATTATCTACAAGATCTGTATCTGAAAATTCAAATAAATTTTAAATGATAAATGTAATGCCATACTAATTTTCATTTGAAGAAAACAATTCTCGAATTGTTTTCTTCAAAGAAAGCACGATCTATAGGAAAGCTAAGCATACAAAAAAAAATAACTTCTGAGCTTGTCAACTATAAAAATATTTCTAAACTCATTTCGTAAGTCATTAGAGCACATTTTTTTAGTAATTTTTACACATTATTAATCAAGAAACTATGAAACAGTCGGCTATCGTTTTAAAACTTAAAATTGGCTAATATCGGATGGACATGTTATATCACGGATATAAAGGCCTTTTGTGTAATACGATGAATAGAGATTTTTTCCGTTTTAATGCATTATTCTCAATGAAATCAAATTAATTTTCATCAGAAAGGAAGTACAGAAATCTGCATTACTTAACGAAATTTATTGATTCGATATAACGAAGTTCTTTTATTATTCTATAATTTGTCTTTCAAAAGCCGATCCACAAGTCAGGTGTTAACTTAATATGAGAACAAAGTCAAAATAATTTATCAACAACAGGTGTTTTGGATAGAAGTGCGTTAAGGGATTTCCTGCGTTATACAAAAAAGTTCGTAGATCAAGGACAAGAGCAAATGTATTGTATTTTCTGTGAACAGTACATTTACTATATTATAAAGAGCAAAAAAAAAAAATTGAATCCCAATGCAAATGTATTGTATTTTCTGTGAACAGTACATTTACTATATTATAAAGAGCAAAAAAAATTGAATCCCAAGAAAATTTCTCATGCACCTCTAGGGGATCGCAGTTTGACGATGTCTGATCTAGATTAAAAATATTACAACTTTACAGAACTGAATTAAGTTTTAACGAAAGACATCGAAAATTTATCGAATCTCTAAATAAGATAATGCTAAATTTAATAAAATATTTGAATTATTGATTTAAATATTTAATTAAATTATTGATTTATTGATTATGACGATCAAAAACTCGATTAATAGCGATCATTCATCCTGCAGAAACTAATGCAAACATTGCAATAATTAAAACAAACTTTGCTTGACGAACAACATTATTTCAAAATATCGGGGAAAAAATTTCCAAATATTGAACCAACATTTCGTTTGTTTATTACCTGATTTCTTTATTTAAAATAAAACTTGTGAAGAAAATTTGTTTTTATCTTATGCTGTTGTATTCTGCTAATAAACAAATAGAAAACTTGTTAAAAATTTCTCATTGGTTCATTAACTTCGCTTATTAATTCTATCTGGAACTAATTTACTGATTCAATAAAGTTGCAATGCTTAATTGCAAAT